>QFEN01000555.1:69259-116493 GCA_003316125.1 Auricularia polytricha
GGGGGCGAGAACGTCTAACTCCATATTCATCTGTCGTGTCTCCACGTTTTGGAATCTCTTTGCGCAAGTAATCAACGAGAGTTTGGGCATAATCGCTCCGTACCGAGTAGTCGCCATCACAGAGAAGACTCAGGGTCTCGTGCCATGTTTCTCCGGATATCCTTGTCCGTCTAGAAACATGGGAGGGAGGTCTTTGAGAAGGGACATTATATTGTGGAGTGGAGGTTGTGGATGAGGGAATATGGTGTGGGGCGTTTTTATCATCCGACACCACTTCGGAGCCATCAGCAGCACGCATGAGACCTAGAAGACCTGCAAGGAGACACCTAATAGCCTGACTTCGCCTGCGGTCACCAGGTTCTTTGTCGCGACCAGTAATCCCTTGCATTTCAACGGTTACAAGGCGGCTGACAAGCTCGCTAGCAAGGTCTTGAATCTGGTCAGAATAATAAATGTGGGCGCCCAAAGAGGATATGCATTCCACGAGCGACGGTAGGAGGGCGTCGTGAGGATCGATTGATACACGCCGTAGGACCAAAGTGATAAGGTTTGAGATGATATCTGATGTGGACAAATTAACGAGAGGTACGGGGGACGTGAAGACCGCGGGGACCATAGCAGCTAATGCTTTATGCTGGGCTGTACATATCAACGAGTCCTGGATCAAAATAAGCTGTTCGACCAATTGAGAAGGCACTGCATAGCGATATTGGTATTGGGCCCATTCACACGCCTTTTGAGATAGCCATCGACTTTGTCCAAGTTTCTCCCAAACTTTGAGATCGCTTAGGCCTTCGAATGTAGCCTGCATCAAGAACCCCATTTGAGCGCCATTAGAGTGTTGTACCATGTGTTGCAGTGCTCTTAACGATGTATTTAGGATATCGGAAGAAGATGGACCGCTCTCCCCGTCTATGTGTGCATGAATGGAGGCAGCACGCCTTTCAATGGCAGGACGTGAACGGAACTCCGCAAGATATATGGAAGTAGCGTTGCTTTTGATAGCCTCCGCGCTTGACTCACAATAAGATGCATGTTCTCCCCATATATAGAACAAACACTCACCACTCGTCGAGAACAGACAGGTCCGCATTCATGACATGGAAAAGCAATGCGCGAGATATGATCGATACTTGAGGCTTGTATTGGTTGGAAGAGCAATAAAGAGCTTCTGAATTCACGGCGCCTGTGAGAGCAGCCAATCCGACTAGACGAGTCCTGAGCAGACCAATAAATGACTCGCCAGTAATGGAGAAGCAGAAGACTCGCCTGTTCCTTAGCTCGTGATCGATAGACTTAACGTCGGCGGTGGATTGCTGGGCAAATCGCCGTAAGACAGCGAGGTAATCTCGGGCCAAGTTAGAATCCGCTCCAATGACATGGCCGTCAGTGAAAGTACACCACGCGGTAAACTGTAACATGAGTGAGTTTTGCCTGGATGAAACAAGCATATCTAACACTAACTACGCTGGCTGCTCGCGCTACGACTTCGAGGTCAGAAACGAGGGAATCCAGCGTGACCTTAAGGCACGCGACCAAAGCCGGGGACAGTAAGGAGATATCGCGTCGACATTCTACCGCTAGGGCACGCAAGATAGAAAGTGTGATAAGTAAAGATCTGGTTGAGAAATATAAAGATCTTCAAGAAACTTTCAAGGCTTCCTAAGACTTACGCTCTAGCTCGAACGTTTCCATACTGAGCCTTGTAACATCCTGACTTGACACGTTTTTCGAGTTCGCCCCCGAGTTTATTTATTTTTCCTGGGCGATTAGCAGCATAATATGTGAGCTTGGAGAGCTCCTGCGCATTCGGACGATATTCAGGACCAGAAGAAGCCAATGCAGATGAAGAAGGATAGCATGCAGCAATTAATGACACGTGATTGGGGGTGAAGAGGTGCATCTGAGTAGAAGTAAAGAGAGCTGCTCAAGGATTGAAGGAGGAGTCGAGCGATTAATTAGATAGACATAAGGTGGAGAAGGTACATCATCGAAGGTGGAGGAGCCTCTGTAAGTAAACGTGTACTACTAGGCACGAGACTGTGAGAACACCCCCGGAATGGTAGTCAGCCCCTGATAGCGTTGTTCCTAGGATGCATGCATATGATTAACAGTTTGGCACACATAATTATGAACTTCGAGCCAATGAATATGCAGTCAAGCCTACTGGGTATGTACTAGAGCATTATACAGAGAAGAAATAGCACTGATAGTCGTGCTATCATCGGAATGAGTAAAGTGTAAACCGTTATGTGTAATCATCATGTCATGGTGGCGTGCCATGTCGAGTCTTCCCTCGTCCTCGCTCTCCTCGCCAAGGGCATGAAACTGGCTCCAATCAAAGCCGACAGAATCCAGAACAATATCCTTCAAGCTACTCAACACCTCCAAGTGAGACGCCTGCATCACACTTATCCAGCGTTTGCTGATCATCCAAGTTGCTACGCCTTTGGGTGGGAGAATAACACCCTCTTTCGGCAAACCATGGAATCGTTCTCTCCTTCCGACGCCTCTCCGCGGCTTTTGTGAGTTATCCGCTTTGTCAAAATCGTCCAGCATGTCGAAAAAACGCAGTAACCGGTTACTGCGCCAAGGGAACCCCCGAACACGTAACGTCGTCCGGGAACCGATGACCGGATCCTCTTCGGTTTCAGATTCCTCGGAAGACATACATTCCACTTGTAGTGCGCCGTCAAATACGACATTCTCAAAGGCTTCAATTTTATTTCGAGCGTCCGAGCGATTGCTCAGTTTCTAGAGGGTCCTAGTCAATTATCGATTTTTCTGATACGGTCGAAATGGACAACCTCACCGTCTTCTTACGGCTTAGTCTTCTAGATCGCATTGCCTTGACATCTTCTCGCTGTTTCTGGTTAATAGCGACGGAGGCGTCTCGTTGAGCTCTGAACTTCTGTCTGAATGTGACGAATGCCTGGTCGAAAACGGATTCCAGGGATTTTTTGTTGAAGTCCTTATCAGGAACATGTTTGTACAGGTGGCGATGGGCTCTGAGGTCATGTAGCACACGCTCCTTCATCCGTCCATTGTGGACAGATTGTTTAGGTGTCTTGTCCCAGACGAAACGAACAGGGTCGCCGGAACTCAGCACAATACCTTCAGTGTGACCGTCAGGGAGGTGTTTGTCGTCCTCAAGCTGCATAACGCGCAAAAGATGGCTGCGCATAGCATGCTTGATGGCCGTTAGTATTGAAATGCAAATTTAGCGTTGGACTTACCTGGATGGTAAGACAGCGTGTGTCATGATGATTCTTCCGTTTTATGGGACGTTCTACTAATGAATACTCAGAGCCGTCACTATCATCTTCACCACTCGTGGTATCAAGCGTCGGTCTCTTGCGTGGATTAGATGAGCTACCCTGCCGGGAGGATGAGGGATCGACGTTGATAAACCGTGCTGGCCTAGAAAGAAGGGAAGGAGAAATGTGCGCTGGGCTTGCGATGTCGTCAACAGAAGGAGTACCTGCAGGGGGTTCGGTGTCAGATGAGGCTGATGTGTGACGTAAAGCAGAAGGTGGCGTGGGTTGTCCTGGATCAGGGGATATATAGTTTCCTGGGATTGTAGAAGAATGGGACAACACAGGCGAAGTAGTTGGCGTGTGGTGTTGTTCGGAAGGCGTCTGTACTGAGGGTGAAGCCGCTTGTGCTTTCGGGGTCCCAAAAGCAATCTTTGCTTTGAGCGCACCAAGCTCTTGCTGCATCTCGAGCATTCGGCGCTCCATTTCTGCCTGTCGTAGTGTGTACTTGGCCTCTTGTTCTTGTTCCCATGCGAGTCTCCGTTTCTGTTCTATTTCTTGCGACTCCCGTGCTGAATTTAAATAATTCATAACTATTTGGAAGGGGTGAGCGCCACTGGATGATGCGTTGGCAAGACGAACGGCAGGATTCCTGGACAACTATCAGCTTGATTATTAAAAAAATGACATTACCTACTGAGGCGGCGTTGTCGATGCCGCAGGTATCCTTTGGGGCTCCGAGATGGCAAGCTCAAGCTCGCTGTAATGTTGCTCATGTGCTTGACTTGGCTGAACAGATTGGAATTGATTTTGGGTGTTTGAAGACCTGGGCCTTGGTTGTGCAAAGTAAGGATTGAGAGCCTGCGACAATTCACTGGTGGGCATCAGGCCGTGGGAACGTCAATACTTTCGACTTCACCTAGCCAACCTGTCGGTCCTTTAGACGCGGACTGAACCGATCTCGAAGTCATATTGTTTACACTTGTTAATTTCTGAGGCTGTCGTCAAACACAACCAAATAAAATCGCGAGACGCGTCAGCGAAGCAGTCAGTCTTTCACTTGAATATTCACCAACATGGAAGGCATGGAAGGTCTCGCAGAAATGATGGGTGGTCAGCTTCGTGGAATGCGGGGTTCTCCGCCAGACTCAGTAGTACCTGATAGGTGAGTTTCACTTGTAATATTGATTAATGTCTTGCCTCATGATCGGTGCAGCGGAGAAGTCATTCACATTTCATCTCTAGCACTATTAAAGGTGAGGCGTTTACAAGGACCGTCAAAGATGTCCTTATCATCCATTAGATGTTGAAACATGGCCGAGCTGGTGTTCCTATGGAGGTTATGGGCCTCATGCTTGGAGAGTTTGTCGATGAATATACCGTGCAAGTTGTGGATGTCTTCGCAATGCCACAGTCTGGTACCACCGTGACCGTCGAGTCGGTCGATCACGTCTTCCAAACTAAGATGCTCGACATGTTGAAGCAGACAGGACGGTCAGTGGAGCATCTACCCTAACTTAGCAGCGCGCTGATTGATGCACATGCGCTTTCAGGCCGGAGATGGTGGTAGGGTGGTACCACTCACATCCAGGGTTCGGATGCTGGCTTTCGAGTGTTGATATCAACACACAAGAAGTACGCCGCCTCGCTTATAACATGCATTTGCAATTGATTTCCTCCTGCAGTCGTTTGAACGCATGCAGAACCGCTGTGTTGCTGTTGTCATCGATCCTATTCAGTCCGTCAAAGGGAAGGTCGTCATTGACGCATTCAGATTAATCAACCCTCAAACCGTGATCATCGGGCGTGAACCGCGACAGACGACATCCAACATTGGTCTCATCAACAAGCCGTCGATTCAGGCACTCGTACACGGACTGAATAGGCACTACTATTCGATCGCCGTGAATTACCGTAAGACGGAGCTGGAACAATCAATGCTGATGAACCTACACAAGAGAAACTGGACTGAAGGTTTGAAGTTGCGGGACTTTTGTTCACACAAGGAAAGCAATGAGAAGGCTATAAAGGTGAATCAACCGTATTTGTCTACTTTCTAATACTAACGATCCTCGTCCCTGAAGTCCATGCTCACGCTGTCTGAGGCATACAACAAATCCGTGCAAGAGGAATCGACCTTATCTGCGGAAAAACTAAAGACACGGCATGTAGGGAAACAAGATCCAAAGCGACATTTGGAAGAAGCGGTGGAAAAAGCGATTGGTGACCAGGTGGTGCAGAACCTGGGTACGATGTTGCTGGCTGAGCTATAGATTCTCTTCTGCCGGACTTTTGCATTCCCATGGGTGTCATTTAGAAGAAGCAGTTCAGGCTTGCAGTCAACTCGCGGAGTTCTGCGTGATGAAGAAAGAAGCCAAGAGTCCAAAGTCGAGAACAGCCCCACAGAGAAGAGCTTTCCGTTTTGTCACATGGCTGTGTAGACACTTCATGATGCATCATGGGTTACCTATCGCAGCGATGTGAAATTAAGTTCGACCAGAAGGTTTTGGACTTTCAGATAGATACTATTTCTGAATGGCTGAGTGCACTCTGATAGTAAGACCCTCGACACCGAGTGGCGTTTCAGGGACGAAAAGACGAACTTCGAGTGTAACTTGTGTGAACTGGAATCCAGCTTCGTCTATTGCAGGCATCGTGAGGGCTGGGCCCGAGTGTCGGTTCGGGCGCTGGCGAGATCACATCGGGTGGGCGGGATCTCGACTGGCAGACAATTAAATGATCACGATACGGAAACAAGTAGCTGATCACGTAGTGCGGGTACGGGTGAACCGTGGTACTGTCAGCATCAGACTAAGTACTATGTGTAAGGAATACAGTGTTCCCTTTTAATAATGACAAGTAATCCGCACGCACGTGGACGTTGCCGGAGAGTACCAACCGCTGTCAAAGCAGAGTGGAGTCATCGACGCGGTATCGCTTCCAGTACGGTCTCCTCCGAGGTACTGGTGCTAAGGACGCGAACATAGACCCCGTCGCCGTCCTACAACCAAATGCAGAGAGAAAGGTCAGCTGCGGTGTCACCTGTCTCCAGACCAGTGGTACCAAAACCATTTTTATCGAGGGCGTACGCAATAGCATTCTCAACGTCCACAGTACCGTGGGACGAGGACGCAGCCTCAGACCGTCGGTGTTTAACGTTCAAGACAGAGATGGTAAATCCTGTGAGGGCGGCAATCTGCCAAGAAGGAACAAGAAAGCCGAGAAGGAATTTGGCTTGTCGCTCAGCTAGACGGTTCCTTACATTGATTAATGTAACGGGCGAACGAAAAGGTATCGGTAAATCAGCGAGAGTAAATGCGGATAAACAGGCAAGAGTGGAGTAATGATTAATATTAATTCCAAGGAAGCCTTGCACTACTGAGTACGGGTATGACACCCATCATCTTCGCTCGACGGATGGCTTTTCCTAACCTGCGCTGGCTTTTTGTGGTGAGACCAGTTTCAGCGCGGTGCTTTATTTTTCCCATTTCGGTGACGAAAGAGCTTAAGAGGACATCGTTGGAAGCCTCTTTGAGAGGATCGACGCCCAGGCGGTGAAAGACGTCCTGTTGCTTCGCTTGTTTCCTGCCGGGGCCAATGAGAGGTCGTTTCGGATATGGCGGAGGGCCTTTAAATCGGTGGTCATGAGAGAAGTAATGAGGTCTTATGAACTGAAATTTGTATGAGTGCCATAACATGTGAGGCGAGGACTTTCGTTGACAGACCAGTTTATGATCAAACCTCCTGCGTACGCCCTGCTGCGCCCATGTTGCACTCGGATTGTTTGCTAAATAAAATTGATTGATGAGAGAGCTGGTAAACTTTAGACTGTAACGGACCTGCTGATGTCTTTGGGTCAGAGAGCTCATTGAGGATATTGGACAACTGATTCTGGTCAATCTGTAAAGGTGAATGGAAGGATCTAGATACAGGAGGAACGCAGGCCCTTGGGTGGAGACACTGTCGGGAAAAGGCACGAAAATGCGATAGCATGCGGTCTGTGTGATGAGTTGTGGCAGAACTGGAGAGGGACGGCGGAAATTATGTAATTCCGAGTAGGTGGGTATAATTCTCACGGTATCGGAGATTGCCTAAATAGTATTAGATGGGCTGTGGGACCCCCAGTCACCAAAATTGCACTAAAAGTTGAACTAAGTTATCAAGCTCCGTAGCGATTCGAGGATTGGGCGTAATCCGTTCAAAGAGCGAGATTGTAGTGGGATATGGGATTGGATTGGTAGTAGTGTAACGGATTGTCGTGAACACTTATTTGAATCCTTCTAAGCTGTTTCTAGACAGGATTGAGCTTGGTTTCAAACCATTCCGCTCTCTCCACCATTCCTCCTTTTCACACTTTCAGAATCAGATTGTCTGCAAGTCTTCCTCATGTTGACTTGACCTTTAATTACCACCATCATCTCTATTCACCTTCCAAGTCAGTTAAATAGTTCTCTCCTAGTCTGACCATCACTTACAGCCTCCTAGCATCCTCTGGTTCTATTTCCAGCACACTGACCTGGCATTGTCTGACTGGCCTACATGTCTGATTTTGCCAGCATTCATCGTCGTCAACCCCCAAGTCCCCTCGTATTCGCTCCAGAGTCAGTCCTACCACAGCCTATTTCTCAGTCAAATAGTAGCACATCCTATGGTTCTGGTTCAAATACCGTCTCCATGCCTTTCGTTCGGCGACATGTCACTCGTCGTCTCAAGACAGCCAAAGCAGACTGTGACAAGGAGTTGCGTCGTGTGATTAACAACATCACCGTTTTCTTCGAAGAGAGACTTCGCGATGGTGACCAGGAACGCGACATCGATCGTGACTATCGGGATCGGGACTTCGACCGTGACTCTCAGTACGGTGACGCAGAGCCTCTTCGTGAGGCCTTCGTATACCACTCTTCGGATCCTCGGCCTGCTTCGCAGGCTGATACTTATTCTGACAGTGGCTATGAGCTTGAACAGGAAAGAAGTCATAGTCGACAACGTGCGTTTCCAGAGGACGACAGTACAAAGGTTCCCTCTCTGACTCATCGGGTCTCATCACCCGGTCTCCTTGTAGCATCCAACTCTTCCCTCAGTCCCTCCTTACGCAGGCAAGCAGCTTTGCCATGGGAGAAATCTGCTTCTACACCGTCTTCCAGCTACCATATTCCTAGCCCCATTGCTGCGTCTGCCACGCTCGCAGATGTTGCCAATCCTCGCAGGCAGTCTAATGCGATGCCTCCCACGGCATGGCCCGCTCAGAGTATATCTTCTCGTAGACTTTCACGCAGCGTTCACATTCCCATCCGTCCAGTCAAATCCGGTCAGAGTTCTCGCTCAACCTCCCGATCCCGATCCCCACTTCCACCAGCCACAACCCACAGTAGCTTTTCTGAGGCCATTCCCCTGCCGTCTTCCATCAATCGTCGCTCTTCTCGCATACTAGTGGATGACCCTATTGATCCCATCATGACTGCGCTCTATGACCTCATTGGCGTAGCAACAGATGTCACTGAGATGTCAACAGCCTCACTCACAGCCCAGCCTAAAGTTTGCGAGTCACTCGTTCAGCGGGTACAGACTATTGGCAAGGCATGGGATGACCATCCAGACTGGCATGGGCGAAACTGGTATGTGCAAGTCCTACTTGCCGTTGCCAGCCTCAGCCGTGTGGTCGAATGGTGGGAGGCCGAAAAGCAATTCTGGAATTTCGATGATAATGAGGACGAGCAAGATGAGCCCCTGATGTTCGTCCTGAAGCCACCCGACGAGCATCCTCCCGTGCCTACCCCCACTGCCCGCAGTCGTCAAGAGGAGCTACGTTTGACGGCCGATGATGAAAGCCGACTTCGGCTGGCAAGACCGACGAGCCAGGGGAGGCGCTCCAGAGATGATGTTCCAAAAGATCTTTCATTCTCATCTGTTTCGCCAGAACAGCCGGCGCGGAAAGCCGTTGAGCATAATGAATCTGCACGCGTCCTGGCGACCGAACGATTACGTCTGCAAGCGGAGACTGCACAGAACCAAAACATCGTAATGGAACTAAGTTTGGACGGCGACCACTTTATTTGGGTCAATTATGCATGGAGAGTTGTTGTTGGGTAAGTAACTTGTTTCCGGGGATATTCGGCTTTTTTGACATATTTTTGCGCTTAGGACGGAACCATCCGAACTTGCTGGAACCAGAATTTCACGTCTTCTCGCTCCTGCAGATTGTTCCGTTTTTCGGGATGCGACTTATCAACTTCAACAGGATGATTCGCATACTGTAGAGGTGCGCTTCGGGCTTCAAGTCGAACCGGAGGGCGACCATGATGTTTCAATATCTGGCGTTCTTTACCAAAAAATGGAGGGAAAAGGCATGCTCATGATCGACCGTGAGGACGCCCAACCGTCTCACACGATGTGGGTTGCCAAGCCAGTAGGTTCCCCACGATGGGATTATCCTTCACCCTCCATTGTCCTGGAATCCGGTGAAGTTGGAGATGAGCCCGTTGTTGAAGAGTCACCGAACGAACGGCTTGCCGACCGCGCAGGACTCGAGCCACTGACGCCCTTTCCCTTCACGCAGCCGATTTCTACAGAGCCCATATTGTGTCGCATATGCGAGTGTCAAATCCCGCAGTGGTACTTCGAGAAGCATAGCGAGACCTGCGTCGAAGTGCACCGGCTTGAAGCTGAGATCGTCGAGTGCAATGAGTCTGTTGGCGAGCTCAAGAACACGATTCGAGACATCATGGCTGCCATGGATACCCCTTCCCCGACTTCGCCCCCCGAATACAGAGGTGTCCCCGTTTTCACGCATTCGAGTTCGCCGAGCATACCCAGTCCCCTGCAGTTGTTCCGCAGGGATAAGATGCAGAGGTTGAGCGTGAAGAAGGCCCAGCGCAGGTTGTTGGAATCGCTTGACGACATTCTTCAGGTTGCTTCTGAGATTTCCATGCCTTCTTTGAAGGAGGAGGAGTCGAAGGAACCGATCGAGCGTCAGCGGTTGCTTTCGCCAGGATCGGAGCGGAAGATGACCCAGATTCGCACATGGTGTCGGCCGCCTGTCGAGGATAATGCTCTATCTCAGCTTGCTGAAGACGTGGAGCGCATCATGAGGCAGAAGGTTGACAATGTCGTTCGGATGCAGAACACGATCAAGTACTCCGAGAAGATCTGGCACGAATGGGAGGAGAAAGTCACCGAAAGTCTAGCGATTGTCGAGGCAGGTGAGAGTAGTGAAAGTGAAGATGAGGGCGAATACCACGATGGCATTGATCCATTGATTCTGCCTATTCCCGAAGACGTAGAGGCACCGTTCGACGATGATCGTTCGACCAATCAATCTGAAGAACTACTGTCTTCTGAGCCTACTCCCATGGCTTCTGCGTCTCCCCTGCTGATCGCTACGCCAAGCGCTAGTCGCACTGCCGTTTCTGCTCCCGTGCCTCAGTTTGCTCCTCCGATGTGGCAAATCATCAACAAGATGCCCACAAGGTCATCCACGCCATCATCCATATCTTCACCTCTTGCTTTGGCCGCCCCAATCACGGCATCTCCATCTCTCGACGATCAACCTCCATACATGGACCTCAACGACACCCTACCAGGGAATGCCACCGTTAGAACCCGACGATCGGCCAGCAATCTTCTCGAACCACGGCTTTTGGTTACCCCGCCCCTGTCACCCAGTATATCCCCTCGAGATGCCCCCACTACACGACGCGGTCATCGCCGTTATTCTACGGTGAATCCCATACTCAGTCCTACAGTGTCAAACGTCCCTCTATCTCCTCGTCAATCGTCTACAGCTCCTTTATCAAGATCGACTCCGACTTCCATCAAAGATTTTGACATCATCAAGCCTATCAGCAAAGGCGCTTTTGGATCTGTCTTTCTCGCGAAGAAGAAGGCTACTGGAGACTATTACGCTATCAAAGTTCTGAAAAAGGCCGATATGATTGCGAAGAACCAGATCACGAATGTCAAGGCGGAGCGCATGATTCTTATGAAGCAGGCCGAGTCGCCGTTCGTCGCCAAATTGTATTTCACATTCCAGAGCAAGGAAAACTTGTATCTTGTTATGGAGTATTTGAATGGCGGCGATTGTGCCGCACTCATCAAGTCCTTAGGCACGCTCCCCGAAGAGTGGACGAAGCAATACATTGCTGAAGTCGTGCTGGGGCTTGAGTATCTCCATCAGCGTGGTGTTGTTCATCGGTACGTTCTACAAAATGTGAAGAGGCGCATGCTTATCATCATTATCGCAGTGACCTGAAGCCAGACAACCTTCTAATCGACCAGCACGGTCACTTGAAGCTCACTGATTTCGGTTTGAGTAGGATTGGTCTCCTTGGCCGTCAAACGCGCGAAGGACCCATGGGCATGGGTATGCGACATCGCACAAGATATGATTCACGTTCACGACCACCTTCAATTGACTCCGGCTTTCTCTCATCACCCTTACTTTCAACTGAAATTATTGTTGGAGGTTCGTATTTTAGCCAGGGAACACATCCGGTGCCACGCCAGGGAATCTCGCCTTATCAGCTTTCTACAGATGACGCAAGCGAATCCGGTTCGGAATCTATATATAATCATCATTCACGCCGAAGCAGGGCTGGTGAAAGTCCTCTGCAATCATTTGCCACGGAACTGACGACCGACTTGCGCTCATACTCGGGTGGTCACACGCCTCCGGGAGAGCAGAAGTTTGTTGGTACGCCAGATTACCTTGCTCCAGAAACTATTCTCGGCCTTCGTGGAGATGATGCTGCAGTGGATTGGGTTGGTGCCTTTTTCTTACCTTGCGCGTTTACATGTTGCTGATCTGTCTATCGCATAGTGGGCTCTTGGCGTTATAACTTACGAATTTTTATACGGCATTCCTCCTTTCCATGCGGAGACGCCAGAGAAGGTTTTCGAGAATATTCTTTCTGGACACATCGAGTGGCACGAGGACTGGGTCGAGTTCTCCGATGAGGCTCGTGACCTCATGCAACGGCTGATGTGCATAGACCCATCCACCCGTCTTGGGGCTGGTGGCGCAGATGAAGTAAAGGGGCATCCCTTCTTTGAGGGCATAGAGTGGGACAAAGTCACGTCTACAGAGGCAGCGTTTATTCCTCAAGTTTCTGATCCTGAATCAACCGATTACTTCGATCCGCGTGGGGCAATACCTCAGTTATTCCACGAGGAGGATATCGCTATCTCGAACCCTGTGGATAGCCCGTCGCTTACCCTGCCTCCCCCAGCACAGCCTATACCATTGCTGGGCAGTCGCGATGCAGCTCCGTCGCCTGCTAGTGACGATTTTGGGTCATTCAGCTTCAAGAACTTGCCGGTCTTAAAACAAGCGAATGACGATGTTATTCGCAAATTGAAGACTGATCAACTGGCCCCGATGACACATACCTTATCCGATCCGGTAGGCTCGCATAGCAGGAGGAAGAGCACCTCGCAGAGGTTCAAGAAGCCGCCCAGTGTAGTGACAGCTCTAGATCAGAAGTCGTTTGCTCAGGGTCCTCCTTCGCCCTCGACGTCCACTTCATCCATAGCTTCATCTCCTTCACGAGCAAGCATGCCTCCTTCGACACCCGGGAGCAGTAACGGGAGTCACGCGCGCAAGCCGTCTGAATTTGGAGCATTGGAGCGTTTCAAGCTGAACCATCTGGATGGCGTGGAGCGGAGGAACACGATGCCGAGCCGTTTGCGCAAGGCGTCCGTTTCTAGTAGTGTTGGTGAGGGTTCTGGCTCTGATCATTGGCCCTCATCGGCGGGGCAAAGTTCGAGTCAGTTTGACACGCCTCCTTCATCGGTCCACTCGATCGACTTGAAGAAGGGGCCCGATCCCACCGACCGTGCGGTGACTTGTCTACTCGCCGAGGATAACCCAATAACAGCCAAAATTCTCGAGACGCTTCTCATTCGTCTTGGTTGTCGTGTCGTCGTGGTTGCGGATGGGTCAGAGGCCATGAGCGTTGCTATGGGTGACATCAGTCAGTATTCTTGGCATCCGCATCATGGTTCTATATTCTGATTTTTCGTAGAATTTGACTGCATCCTGATGGATTTACACATGCCAGTCGGTACGTGATGCGCTCTGTCTAGTGTGCCTGTTTCCTGACGTTAGTTGCAGTTGATGGTGAGGGTGCTGCTCGATACATCAAGACAACCAATGGCAAGAATTCGAATACACCTATAGTTGCTGTCAGCGCCTACAGCACTGCAGACTCCAACGACAGCAGCCTATTTACCGCCTCACTCACTAAACCCGTGCAGAGGGCTGATCTTCTAGCCGTCATGCGAAGACTTGGATTCAAGACTTCGGCTGTTCAAGGCCTGTCCGCAAAAGTCACTGCATCTCGTGTATCATGAACTTTATACGTTGTTACGTTTCACATTGCATCAGTTTTCGCGCCATTTCGTTTTTTGCTGCAATTACTCTGTGCCACCCATGCATATTTTTTCTCTCTCGACTCTGCACAAGCACTTACCCAGCATACATGCACCATTCATTTGTCCCTTTGCATTTTGTACGCTAGACCTGTTAAAGTACTGCCTCGGCTTGTATATCTGGATTTTGTTCTGGATTGATCTTGCTGCCAATATCATTGACTTGCACACTGTAAACACGAGTACGGATCAAGTCAAAAGGTACATTATTCAGGTACTCGACGCCAATCAGATAAAGTGCTGTTACGAGCGTGTAACACACAGCCCAAACGAGGTTTGAGAGTTGACGACTCGGGCGTCAATAGGGGACCCGCGCCCATTCACTGTGAACTAAGTACAAGCGCGCCCAATGACTTTTCCGCGTGTTCTCTCACACGAGACACATTCATCTGCGTACGTCCAAACTCCTTGCGCTCTTTAAAGCTGCATATCCTTCCAGGTTAGTTCCAGATACTCTTCGTATTCGTCGCTGTGCAGATTGTCATCGCAGGCCCTTTTAGGTTGCCACAGCCTACATTGGCAGGAACTTTGGCTGGCTGGTACTTCGGATCAGTGCAGCTACCTCTGAAACCTGTAAACAGCTAAGCCTACAAGAGTGAAGTGCTTTCAGATGCATTACAATCAACAATGTGAGCAAGGTTCTGATTCATTTAATATGGCGGCGTTAATGAGCAAGGCGCAGCGCCATGGTTCCCTCGTCACTCCGCCTCCCTCAGTCTAACACCTAACGCGAACGGACGAGCACCCCCGCCTCGAACCCGACACCCAACATTACCCAGCCTACCTTTTCAACACCAAAACCCCTTGGCCACTTCTAGTATTCAATCGAGCAATATCCCTGCGAGTTTAATCCCTGGCCGACGGCCTTCCAATGACGCTGGTCTTCAGCACCAACAAACAGCTCTTCTATACAACTCACCCACTTCATTTCTTGCATCCCCGCAACATACACAACTCTATGGCGATTGCTTCTATCCTCGACAGTTTCCCTCCTCACCAGCACCTCCTGTGCCTCAGAAACCAATGGGAATTGCTACACCTCTTGTGCCCCCACGACCACCTGTTCCCCCGAAACCTTCACAAGTAAATTTTGCTTCCACACAGCGCAATCCTCTCTATCCACAGTCGATCCCTGGTCCTGTTGCAGGGCCATCTAGCCAGCCAGCGCCCAGTGAAGAATCTCCCACCGATGACAAAGATATCGCACTAGCGCTGGCGCTATCTGAATCAGAGGCGCGTCTGCGGGAGGATAATATTCTCGCTCAGGAGGAAGCCGATTTGATGAAGGCGTTAGAAGAATCGCGTACCTTCGCCAACAGTTACAGCGCGTATGTATCCGATAGCCTCTTTGACGGACGTCAGGAGTCTTTGGATGGACCCTCGACATCTTCTCAGTCTTCCACTCTGGGAAAATCCTTCCTCAGCACACAGACGATTACTAAACATCGACAATTTCCAGAAGGCGAGAGCTTCCTGATGATTACACCTACCACATCCGAGAGTTTTTTCGACGAAGACAAATCTGTCCCTCAATTGGGCGCAGAAAGTCAAGAATCAATTGAATCTGTCATTGATGTCCCCAGATCAAGTCGAGAAAACCTAACTCCAACACCACCACTCTACACACATGCTATCTCAACCATCTTGAAACCGAATGATTTTTCTATGAATGTCGGCGGTGGTACTGCTGGAACGTCCATTATGTCTTCTCCACCCATGGAGTTCTCTCGATCGAGTGATTGTATTCGCCCCTCGCCGGGCCCAAATCTTGCATCTTCACATCCGATGCCATCGCCACAGCAGAGCATGGTGGAACCTCCTCCATCCAAGCAGCCACTTCCACGCAGGCCGTCTCTCGCAAGCTCCGAGAGTAGTTCTTTGAGCCGTCGATCTTCATCCAGCGAACAAATCCCCTCGCTCTTCTCCACTGCGGCGTCGGTCCAAACCGCATCAACAAGTCCACCTCTTTCCTTCAGCTCCCCATCCCACATCGATACATTGGATTCAGTTGACGAAGACATCCAGGAAGAAGAAGAGGGTGACGAGGGGACTGTTTCTGCTCGATCCGCGCCACTACTGACGGCCAACCAGTATGTTGAACCAGAAATGCTGATGGGTATCTGTAAGTATTCTCTTGTCGTTCACTCTTCCTTGCCTGATTGAAACCTGCAGCGATGGGCTTTGCACGACCAGCAATCTCAACGATATTGTCGCCTATGGCGGCGGCCATGCCCAATATCATAACATTACCATATGGGAAGGCACCAACATTTCACATCCAGGCGCCCACTTGGCGTCACCTGTTGAAGCTCATGGCGCGATTGAGTGGGACTCGCGTCGAGCCAACTCTAGAAGCTCTTACTGTTGCAAAAGATGAGCTCAAGTTGAGAACGGTGATCCAGTTTGTCAAGGTAAGGACAGCTGTCTAGCTGAGTACCAAAGCTGACCGGCACCGCAGATTCATCACTCTGCTTCCGAATGGCGAACAGTTATCTATTTAACGACTGACATGCCAGTACCTTCATCCGTCACAAACTCGTATAAGTATACCAATGGCGATGTAAACGTACTTCCCTACTCCTACACCCTTTCACCACTCCCGCAGCTCCTCCGTGATGGGGCTGATTCGCCAATGGCAAGATACTATGTGGTTCCTGCGACAAATTCCACTCCATACCCTACGCTCCCCATTAACTTTCCCAACCTTGCAATGTACTTGCAATCGGCGGTCCAGAATTCGAGGAAGGCCGCCCACGATAGCTCCAGTGGCGTTCGGAAGCTCGCTCAGAATATTGACTCTTGCTACCCCAGAGACGACGAGAGGCCGGTCAGTACGGACTTCTCTGACACCTCCCGAAGTCTAGGTGGGATGTTTAAACGTGTTATCAAACGCGGAAAAAATCCAAGAGGACGAGGAGGTAATGAAGAAATTTATGATCTAGTCACACCATTTGTGTCAGATGAGTGGGGTTGACTTATTTATGCCCGGTCGATGTTATCCATTTGCATGCTCTCGCACATTTTTTTTCTTGATATTCTAACCATACATACAATTGTCACGTTGCAAGATATCTTGTCCGCCTCGTCTACATCACTTTTACAATGTCCAGGAATTGTTGTCTTTGTCCTAAATATAGTCACAATTTGGCCCTATGTATCATGACTGTAGACGGAATTTGCATCTGCATCCCTTGACTAGCTTGACTCCAAGTCTCAGATCTCATTCCCCGACTGCCGTGTATCAAAGTATTACGGTCAACGTTCATGGCAGTCCCAGAATCAAATTCACGGCCTGTGCCAGAGTTATCACAACCAATTCCACCACTAACTGCCGAAGAAGAAGGCATGGATCAATCAAACTAAAAGCTGGATTCTGATTTTAACAGACAAGCATCGCGCTTTTAACAGATGCCATCATACACACACGTATCACGAACGATGAGCGACCGCTCCGGCGAGTAGTCAAGAAGTTTCACAACTACGCCTCCTTAGTACACCATCCCCTTGTGCCACCTAGTTCTTCTGGAACAGTCGAGGATGCACGGGAGGCATTCTTAATCGAGCTGTCGTCCTTTGAACTAGCTCTTAAAAAGAGCATGATGGTATGCGAAGCTGAGCGGAGGCAAGTGGAGGAGTATCAACGGGAGCGGGAGAAGATTGGTGAGTGAATTGAGCTTTGCATGAAGGGGGACGTCTGAGGAGTGAACAATGCAGAGAAGGAACATGATGCTCTGCGTGATCAAATCGAAGAACTGAAAGTCGCACTGGAGCATGCACACATGGAACGCAAGCGAAAGGTCGAGTACGACACAATTGCCGAGAAGATCAATACTCTTCCAACTCGCGAGGAGCTTGAGCAGTGCGTCATGTTCAATATACTCTGGTGTTTTCCTCATTGGAATTTAGGGCGATACAGTCACTGGAAAATGACATGTCTGCTATTAACGCGGAACACGAGACTCAGGACCGAATCATAAGGGGCCAGAAAACTGCTTTGGATAGTATTATCATGGACCTGAGCTCTCTTCGCCTCATGGGTAAAGACAAGGAGTCAGCCACATCGGGTTTAGGGACACCCGCTGCCACACCAGCTCCAGATGGCACAGAAGCCGATGACACTTTGCCTGCTATACGTGATAGCTCTCAAATAGTAGATGAAGGATTGGATGAAGACGAGAAGGAAACAGGCGAGGTTTTTGAAGAGAAAGAAGACGGAGAGGATGACCAGTCCGGTGATACACCACTCTCATCGAAACTCAATCCCGCTGCCAATGATTTCGCACCCAGGTCGCATACACCCTCATCACTACGGCCTCCAGAAGAAGATGACGACATAGAGATGGGAGAAGTTGCGGAGGATCCAAAAGTGAAGGCGAAAAAAGCCCGGGAGGAATTGGAGGAAGGAGAAGCGAGCGATGCAAGTAGCGCATTGTCCGATCCACCAGATGATTGAATGTGCATTGCTACTCATTTTCATACGTGTTCTTTCACGTCAAAACTCATAAAATCCCTCGCACATGTTATTGTCCCGCTATAGTGCTCTCCAGCCAGACGTGCAATCGCCTCCATGATCATCTTCGCCGATGGATCGACATGGTCATTCCCCGGATATCTGGCCGAGAAATGATTCAGCACCAATTGTCTCACTCCAATCTGTGCTGCGAAAGTACCAGCCATCTGGGGGGTAGAGTGCCCTCTGGATTTTGTGCGTGCCTCAACACTTTCAAATGTATCTTCAGCTTTGGTATTTGAATCCAAGACCGGCAAATGGGCATTCGTAGCTTCGTGTATCAGCACGTCCGCAAATAAAGCCAATTCCGCTATTGGTGATGGGTCATATGTGTCTCCAAGAATGACGAGTTTGCGCCCAGGCCTCTTAGGAGGGCCTTGTAAGATTATGCCATCCGACAGTTCAATGCTTTCTCCCTGTTGAAGGCGTCTCATGACGGACATCGGCGTGTTGGTGCGCTTGAGATGTGGTATATACTTTGCAGGGTCCATTTTGCCGGGCACAGGTGCCTCTGTTATAACATAGCCAACGCACGGTACGGAGTGCAGGATGGGAGCCGCAGAAACTGAAACAATGGTATCGTGATACACGTCTGACCAAACATCGTTTGTCTGTGGAATGTTGCGGCCGTTTGGAGATTCGGACGCATGAAGGGCAAGTGAGGTATGGTCTCCATCTGGTGGGTCAGAAGGTAAACGCAATTCGTGAACGACGTAGGGTGCACCCAGGAGGGTATGTGTATACTTGAGGCCATTGCGGATATATGCCCTGGTTCCTAAGGGCCCGTAAATTTCGATGGGCTGATAAGAGCGCTTAGTGCCAGCAGAATCAGTGCATCAAGTGTACAGACATCCGACGAGTCCTGAATCATGTGTGCACGAGGATCCTCTACACCATCAGCTGTCCCCCCAGCGCCGTTCAGCATACTCGCTAGCAGGGGCAATAAACCAAAGATATGATCCCCTATTAGCCAGTAGTTAGTTAGACGAAGCGATGTTGATGTTAACGAACACGGACCATGGGTATGGGTGATAAAAATCTTTTCAATCTTACCCATCTTCACTTTCGACCTTTGGATCTGATGCTGTGTGGCTTCACCACAGTCGAATAACCAGACATCGCTATTCAATCGAAGGGCAAGTGCAGAGTGATTTCGGGTCAAGGACGGTTGCGCCGAAGCGGTACCAAGGAACGTCAGGTTGAGCGCTGAAAGTGCTCGTCGTCCCGCCATGGATGTTGTGTTACAACAGGCGATAATAAATCATTTGGGATTTGCTCTCCCGAGTCTCAACATCGTTTGTTTTTGATGCAAAAAACTGTCCCTGGCAGGAATTGAACCTGCGGCGCCACGGTATTGTGAGTTCCACAACGTGGCGATTTAACCACTAATCGACAGGGACTTGTTAAGAGTTACAATAGAATGAACATTGCAGTGTTGACGACACTGACAACTTGTTGGCGGCACACAAATTCATCAGATCGGCACACAAATTTCGGATCATACGTTTGCTGGATAAGGTAATGAGGATAACATGACAGCGTGCAGAGATGATAACAATATACAAGCAAATGATAACAGATGAATAAGATGATCCCTCAGTTAAGGGATAAGTCCGTGTGCCCGTAGCAATGCACCCCACCTGGAATTAAAGCAATTGGTTTATGTCGAGTATTTCGAATTGAAACAAATACGCACTCTTCCTTTTCAGATTCGACCTCAGCTAGCCTTCTTTTCAGTTGCCTATAGGAAACAAAAATCAATCGAGGATAAATGAAACGGGGAACATGACACTTGCGAGTTCTCCTTTCTAAGTGCGTTCTGCGATTCCTTCGTCTCACGAAGATCAGCCGTCATGTTGGCCCAAGCTTCGTCATCCGGGAGATGTGCATCGTTATACATAGCGTCTAGCTCTTCGTTGAACGCCTGGGATATCGATGAGCTCCTAGCATTTGGATGATAATGCGTGATACCGACCTCGTACATGATCTCCTTTTCTGCGGTAGCATCTGCAAGAAGACTCTTTACAAGTTCGCATTGACGTTTCGTGTTCTGAAGTTCCACCCGAGCTTTCTCCAATTCAGATAGTTTCTGTGTGGAAAAGATGAGTCACGGCTTGGAGAGATGTTATTATCTCGTACTTCTTTAAAATCAGATACCACTTGCGTAAGACTCTGATGCAATGTCTCATGGCTTGATAAGGCAGAAGCCAAGAGCTTGTCAGCATCAGCAGCCGACTCGCCCAACTGGCTGATGTTCGATGTACCCAGGTTTGCAGATGGTCCAGGCGTGAATAATTCTGGTGCAAAACTCCGTGGTCGACTGCGAGGGGTACCCTCCTGCTGACGTTTACCTATTAATTGCCTCATCTCGTCTAGCCGTTGCTGCGCTTCCCTGGTCTAAGTCCACAAACATCAGTTATAACGTCAAAATCGTGAATAACGATAAATTCACAATGGGCGGGGGATTAGTTCGCTGCGGGGTACGAGCAAGTGACTTATCAGGAGAAGAGCACCTCCATGATTCATCGAGACTCGCTGATTCATCACTAGATCGAATCTCCTGCAGGTCCAATTTCATCCGTTTAATGGCACGATGTGATAACTCAACCTGTGTGTGTCTATGAATTTGTTAACAAGCTGACGGAGTTGTGTACGTACATCATCTTTGGTAGACAGTGAGATTCGTAACAGTTCGTCTGCATGGTCAACTTGGGTGGAATGAGAAGCGTGGGCAACACGGGTGGTTCGAATTTGAGGTGAAACTTTGCGCGGAGACACGATCCTCGCCGTGGTTTTGGACAACGGGGAATTTCTTGTGTATGATTTACGGCTTGGAGTATATGTACTGGACCTGGTCGATGGCTTCTTCTTGATCGAGAGTGGTTCCACGCTACTTGGTGTTGAGCTGGTCGGTCTCGGCGTGGAATCCATGTTCCCAGTCGCAACAAATGGCTGACGTCTACTGCGTGGCAACGGAGATGGAACACCATCCTCAACGAGGGATGAATCGTCCTGAAAAGCGTCTATGTGAGCTTCCAAGGCAAGCTCATCATCCATGGATGGAAGACTGGGTACAGTACTCGTCGGACTCTTCGGTGGCAATGGGGAGATGCTACGAGGACCAAATCGAGAATTAGGTCGCCATGTTTCTCTGTCTGGAGACGTTGACGTAGGACGGGGAGTCGTCGATCGCTGACTTGCTGCGTCCCTTGCTGTGGAGGCTTGGCACGTGGGACGTAAAGGCTGAGGTGGATCATCTGCACTGTATCGATGAGGTCCGCAAAAGTTGAATACCACATTCTGCCCTACCTTCATAGATAGTCTCTTCTGTTGGTTTATCCAACGAAGGCATCGCGGCCTGCTTTCCGTGCTGATTCTGACTATTGCGTCGTGCGAGTTCTAGACGCATTGATAAATCTTGGTCAGATGGGTCCTGGCGAACTGGTACCTCTTCCTCTGCATCGCTGTAAAATGATGCTCTGGAACTATCCCGTGACGGAGATGTCGACCGGGATAGTGGAGAGGAATGACCAGTGCCTGGTGAATGACCTCTTTTGACCAATTTTCTGCGCGAACTCGAAGATTTACTAGCATAGAGAGAGTCATCGTCTGCCAGAGAAGTTGGAGCAGTCGCCGTCGAATTGGATCGACGAGAGAACTTGGTCAAACTTCCGTCGCCTGTCGTCGTCGTTTGGGTGTAGATAGATGAGCGGCTGACAGACGACTTTGATCGGCGATGACTACTTATGGAACCACCAAAGAAATCACCCTTGGAAGAACCTGGTATGGCGTTAAATAGATTTCTCGAGATCGCGTCCAGGCTAAATATATGTGCCCGAGACTTTGAGCTCGCGGTTGGGGTGGCAGGACGGGAGTCATTGCCAGTTTTGAACTTAAACAGTCCGTATTGATGAACTATGCAATCCTCAGTCATCACAAAAGGAAAGCAAGACTTGGGCACGAACTTGTTTGGACAATGCGACCTGGAATCCTTGCGGTCTGAACTATGTCTTCCTCAGATTCATCTGTCGGATCGCTGGAGGTAACTGTATATCGCGAAATCTCCCCCGCCATGGGTTGGATTCTGACCACCACGTATGGTGGCCCATCCATTCCAAAAGGAATGGGGTCTGCGGTCCCCAGCGTATCTATATGCATGACAATCTTGGTCTGCACGCATCGGCAATGTAAATAGAATGGCCAGCGCACAAAAGTGAAACGCACCTTTTTGGGCTCTTGCAAAAAGGCTGTTCGTTGATATACATTGAAGTAAGTACGAGCCATAGAAACCCTTCCTCCTCTCGACTCTACTTCACGCTCATCAGCGCACAAAACAACGGATTGTCCTGACTTAGTCCTATATTTCGCCTGAGCATTCCATAAATTCTCGAGGAACCGGTCCTTCTCGTTGGTAGTTCGAACAGGATCGAGGTTTACTGGCGCAGGAGGGAAAACAACGGAAAGACAACGGAAAGAGCGACCGGACCAACGATCACTTTGGTCTTGAGGTGGATTCTCGATATATACGTGAAAGTCTGAAAGGATGACCAAAACTGAAGGTGGCAATTAATGGATGATAACTCACCAGCACCACCGACGTCAGCAGCGACGATATCGGGTAAATCAATGACACCTTTGCAACTCAAGCCACTCTTCTTCATGCGCAGTGGTAAACCACCGGTCTTCGCAAGTTTGTCAACATCGTCCAAACCAGCTAGCGAACGACCACTTTTCTCGCCATTGCCAGGTCGCTTGACGATCATCAATTTGTCGTCAAAAAGAAATAAGGTACAATGCAGCATGTTAAGAGCGAGGCTAGAGGCGGAGTTGGATGCAGATGTTGGGCCATCTTGTACGATATCATCGACATCAATGCAATCGATGAACCGTCGTGAAATCGAAATTAACCCAGGAGGAAATCCATCCACTGTTGCGTTAAGACAATGCATGATTGCTGCTCGCTTGGTTTGTTCGTCTGTTTCCGCAAGAGCGATCTTGCTGGCAATTTCATCGGCTTCTACCAATCTGGCGCGCTGTGGATCGTCGGGTGCCATGTACTTGATCATAGTGCGGAAGAGTAAGGTATATCGCGGAATACGCTGAACAGGATCCATGAGTAGCTCGCGCAGACCAACGCGATTCCTGGTATCAGCGGTCGAATACTTGATTCGCTAGTAGCAAAGAGTCTGATTAGCATCCCCGAGAGGGTTGCGTCAACACTTACGTCAATATATGCGGCAAAACCAGATGATTTCTTCATCATCTCGCGTTCAAATATCGACTGGGCTTCTTCTCGCTTGACGTAGTACTGTCTATATTGTTCGAATCCTCGTATATCTTTGAAATGTCGCAGGGCAACATCCCCGACACCCCCAACTGTTTTGGGACCATTGGGTGCAATCATCTTCTCGAGATCCAGCAGAAAGGCCTCATTTACTGGAAGAAAATTGTCGATATTCCCGAACAACGTTTTAGCCTCATACGGAGGCAAGATTGCGGTATTCTTGTTCCGGGAGAATTGCCGTAGGGGGTCTGCATAGTCATTCTTCAGTATTCGAAGTCGCTTGACGTACGATCGTTCAGTATTGACGAGTTCGTTGACCACATCAGTTAGAGCCGTTGAATCTGTAAGCGCGCGTTTACGTTGCAATCCATCCTAAGACACGAAGGGGAACGACCACATCTGAGTGTGAGCAAGCGAAGCGTCTCGCCTTTGCAGACAAATGTTAGCAGGTACTACTCACTGGCTGGTGGTGTTCTGAAAACGATGTGTCTGTTGCGGAAGGCAGAATGTGGCTATCATTCTGACTCAACCAGGGGTCTCCTAGAGATAAAACTAGCTCTTGGACATCTGCACAAATCAAATTGTGCTCTTCAGGCGTCATCAGCACCGCTCACCTTCAGGCAACCTCCTGCCACTATCACATCCCTCAACCACAACCCCGCAATAGAAGACACGTCTGGTCAGAGATGGAGCGGAAGGTTTACGAGGCGCCCCATCACCACTTGCTAATGGAATCTGTTTACGAGGGGAGCTGTTTAAATCCATAGATTTAGAGAGATATTCATGGAGAGATGATGAAAGGACACAAGTCAACGAAGCGAACAGGGCGGCGCGTCCACACGTGACTGACCTGGTCTGATCACGTGCACGCGACAGTTGGAGTCAAAACCTTTGCGATCAATGTATTCCTATGCGTACAGTATGTCGTGGTACATGACGACCGTAGCGACATGAGACAATGAAAAGAATGAAATAAAAGGGAGTGTATGAATTGATGCTGGTATGATAAGATATGCGGCGATGAATAGTTGTACAATAATGAAGTCAGTCAATGGTAATCCGTGAAAGGGGTATGGGTTTATGATCATGAACTCTGTAGGCCAGTATCCGGTGTCATGGGAGTGAGTCGTGACAAAAACGAAAGATTGCGGCGCACGCGCACAGTCCGTGGAGTAAATCCTCCCTCCTGGCTACCTGGGGATGATGAAACTGAGGCCGCAGTGGTCGAGCGGCGGTGGAGACTGTGCGATCCAAACAACGTCCTCAATCGCACTGGAGTGAACGTTCCAACCCCGAAATCCCCGGCAGATGAACCAGGAGCAGATTGTGGAAATTGACTTAAGCGTATCAAATCAGGTTGTGACATTGGACGATCTGCGGACGCCAAGGAAGGGTGAAAGCTTGGAATTGGATTATTAAGAGACTTAGTTGTCGCATCTGAGGGAAGCTCCTCGAGTGGGGCATCGGGCGCACTTCGGACCCTTCTACGAAGTGTCCCTTTCGACCACCACTTGAATAGGCTTGGTGTAGTTGATTCACTGCTCGATTCAGATGGCTGATAAGACAGGGGAAGCATTGGCGATGTAGAGCGCGAGAACAGGACTCGGACATTCTCGACCATGGAACGGCTCCGCTTGGGCGTAAAGGCTTCCTTCCGGGCTATGGGCTCTGGTCGAGGAGTTACACCTGACAGCATCGAATCGGGTGCGGACAGTGGCCCAGGGACGATAGGGCTAGCAGTGAGTGATCCTGGAGCAGAAACAGACACAGAGGAACACTGTGACATGTGGGAAGGCGACTCTGGGGGAACCTCTAGTTTCCCTTCATCGCCATCCAAGGATGCAGCCCTTGAAACGGCAACGATCTTGAACTTCGTTGGGCGTTTGGCCAGCTTGGCTGGTGGAATGCAAGGTACAGCAGGGATGTCGCCAAAGCCATCTATGTAACTTTTTCTCCTGGGGACAAGCACGCTCTCCCGCTTGGTCAAACGATTCTTTGCTGCAACACTCATAGCACCAGCCATGGTCAATCCTGAGCTTGACCTTGAGAATGATCGTGACACCTTCGATGCTTCAAATAGCTCCTCTTCGTGGGTATGCGCATAGCAGCGAGCGGAAAGGCAGCTCTCCGAGAACACGTCAAGAAGTCCACGATCGACCTGCTCACGTGCGGGGGCAGTGGCGCGTACAAGGTGGATTGTATCAGACTCTGACAACGTGCCAAGATGCGTCCTATTGGATATGGTAGACGAGCGACGGCTAGGACCAAGCTGATGACCGGAGTCGGATTTCTGAGACAGTTCGGCTTTGTAAGATGCCCGACCCAACTTCGGCGGATCGGAACGGACACAGAGCGAGTGATTCCCGTCTCTGCTAGATGATGCCTCATTATCCAACTCGGGGATGGACTGGATTGTGGGCAAAGGGCTGATCACTTCGTACGGCACATCTTCTAGCAGCGACAGCACGAAATCCCCTTTAGAGTCACCTCGAAAACTGCATACCGGTTCACTCGTCCATGCACTAGGAAGTTCAAGAACATGGTGAATAGCAGCTTTCCAGACATCCTTCTCGCGGCGGCAAGATGCTGCAAACTCGAAGATGTGACCTCGTCCAGAAAGGCGAAACCAACTTGGTAATAGGGCTAGAGAAGGAGGTTGAAAACATTGTATGTTCGTTCAAATATTGAAATCCACATACCTTCGTCGGTCGTCGAGTCGACTAGGTCGAACCCCGCTAACGAAAACCAATGTTTTGGCTCATACGTCCTAACTTTATGAACTTTGGCAAGAACGAGGTAACCCCCAGGGTACAAGAAAGCCCCAAGATATTTGGCTTTAATTGTGCCATTGCTACTGGCATTGAGGCTGTGGTAGTGGATCACATCCAATGATCCCGCGAGATGACACAGGCCTAGGGACGACAGGAAATCGAGAGAAAGATTTTGCGATACAGGTCTGGAGTAAGATGCCGGTACTAGTGACAGTCCCTGCGATATTCGTGAGGTAATGAGCGAGGACTTCATTGCTAGATCCTGCTGGTGCCGTGCTTCATCCACGGAACTAGCCACTGCCCGCATGGCATTCAGCGCGCTCTGCACCACATTGACCTCGACGTCGCACGATCTTCCTTCTGCATTAGACACGGAGCTTGACTCGCGTGAGCTGCCGCTCCCGCCTGCACTTCGTGGATGATCTAGGAGCTGATCAAGGAGTAAGGGATAGCGGCAGATGCGTTGAACAGGTTTGATGAGGTAGTCCATGAATACGAGCTTCGACTTTCTGCCAGTTTGCCCCCGGTCTGAGTGTCCACTTTCAGACGCACTGAGTCCAGATGCCTTGAGGTTGACATTAGAGCTCACGCGTGAAATACTCTGCTGACGACTGGGTGCGTTTAATGATGAAAGCGAATGTCGTCGCCTTCTCGCAATCAGCTCGTTTTCACCGAGAGTATCGTCTGCGGCATCATAATCTCCGGCTTCTTTGTCGGTGGTAGAGCGGAGCGAGCTATCGATGCGCATTTCAGTAGCCATGGTAGTACATCGCTGCTCGAACGCCTCCCATTCAGCTGGGAACTCCTGTTGGACTTTTCGAACAAGGTCAAATGCTTCAGGATGTCCAGAACAGAACGATTGGTACAAATGAAATTCAGGTGCCTAAAGAAGACTCAGTACTGTGGGACACGCAGCATCGCATGAAACCTACTCGTTCAACGAACTTTGTGGCAACCACATCAAATGCTGAGCGTGACGTCTCCACATTGCGGCCCCGGGTATACTGTTTCTGCATTCCTGTCACATCCCTACTAGTCCCATCAAGAACCATCAGAAAGCCGAGAGGGGAAACGAGTGCCCTTAGTTCACAAAATAAGTGTTCATGGAACTTAAGAATCTCCTCTGCATTCCGAGTTATCAAGTCAATGTCAGCGGGAGAGAACACGTGCCGCATCAGAGACTTTTCCTTCGTTGCAGCGACCAGTGCTGGCGGGCCACTGACAACAGGGGGGACGTTTTCGCAAGGAGAGAATGGTATAGAGGTTGATAGGTGGTAAACGGATTGCGTGCGGAAAGCAGGGTTCGACGAAGGTGGGTTAAAAGCTGGAGAGGCGGAACGGGAGAAATGGGACATCCCAAGGCTAGAGGAGGGGGAATGTGGTGGACGAATCGTCAAACCAGGCAGGAGCCGTAGGTACACCTGAAAAAAGATGAATCTCTCGAGATCTAGTCAATCTGATCGACTCACAGTAACAAGAATCTTAAGGTCGAAAAGGTATCCAACTTCCGTGGAGAGCAACTCCAAGAGTGCGTGACGTTTTCTCACGTCGTCCTTATTTCCTATGAGATCCTCCTTCGCCTGAAGCGGGCGATTTGCAGCTTCCGGGCTGGATTTCCCCCCTCCAAGGGGGTTCTTACGATAGCTGTTCAACTTCTCGAGCTTGTCGTCATCCTCCATATAGTTGCTATCCTGCGGTATGTGAAACAATGGTTTCTTCCTCAGCGCTGCTTGAGATAATGCACTTCGATGCGGTTGCGCTTCACTGTGTTCACTGATACTCACACGTAGCGGACTTCTAGACGATCTCGTCCCCCATTTAGAGGGATTGTTTCGTAGTGTTGCCAGTGACAAAGGCGGTGGGCCTGGAGAAATGACAGTAAGGGCTTTCGAAACAGACATTGGAGGAAGTGACGCTCGACGCCTTAAGGTCAGCTCCAAGGAGCCTTTGGATAAGCTGGAAAACGCAGGGTCCGGAAAAGAGGCGGAGGCAGTCACGAAAGACGAATGTGGTCGCGAGGACACAGAGGCTGAAGATCTATGGGTATATTTTGGAGGTGGTGTTGGAGGTGTGGACATCCAAGTTGGGGTCGGAATAGCCATCTCTACATGTGCGGCAGACTCGCTGTGCGCGAATTTTCCATCCCTTTCAGCCTCTGTGTCGGAGTTCAGGTTGAAGGTAACGTTGGTTGTCATGCTCGCTGGAGGAGTGCTCAACGGGGATGCGATGATGGGTGTGAGAGGAACAAATCGCCGGGCAAACTGTGGCGACTGCCGAGTAGAATGGGACCCCGTTGGCGACGACATCTCGCGGATAGGAGACGCATTATCTGTGAGGGACATCAGATGCTCTATCTGCGAGACTAGATCAGGAGTGAAAACAGTCCCATGCGCTATCCGACGTTCCAGCAAGGAAGTCGGTGATGAAGGGGTATTTTGTCGCGGGCGTCGAGAGGTTGTGCGCGTGCGTGATGAGGGAGCTAAATGCGCTACGGGAGAGCCATTCTCCATTCGTCAAAAGAGCCTGTGAGGGCGCATGAAGAACATGTGAGAAATTGCGCCAAGCAGTGGAAGGTATTGAACACTGATGACAGACCTTGGGGAGCCTCTTGGCTTGCCCGCCAGACACAGTACGTTGGAGATGACCTACAGCGAATGACAGGAGTCGGACAGGACTGCCGGTGACGGTCAGGGCGAATTAGCAATTGCGATGACTATAGAGGTTAACCCGACCGTGACGAGCTTATACCTGCCCGACAATTGATGCTCTTGACCGCGGACGTTGCCCTGCTAGTTAGTGAGCACTGCAAGCTGTCCGGCTGTAACAAGGAAATAGGTGTTGGAAAAGAAGGTAGCAGAGATGATGCAATTATTGATCCAAACAGTTGGAGTAGGCCAAATAATAATGTATTGTATAAACAGACGTATACGTCAGAGACCTGGTCAAAGTCTTCCAAGATCTGGCGGAGATCAAACTTTATTTGCGGTCCGCGACATCACTGCTTGCCACAGACGCGTACACCCACGTGCATTGATTTTTCCCAACATAGGATCGCAACCAGTACCTCGGACTGATGCTATGCGGTATGCATATATGTACTGCAGTAGGCATACCCATTTCTTTATTTTCGTGTTATCGTGGCTTCTGTCGACCGGATGGACGGCAGAAGCGGAAGTTAAATGGCGTTACACTCATCCGAGCTATGGAAAATTAAGTATACTATCTGATTCATATGCTCTCATCTTAGATGCAATGAACGCACATTTCTCAGGGGAACGTTCTCTTTGATCCAAATTAATGAGCCGTAATCGGATGACGTGGCATGAGGCTGTGAGTAGCGCCGGCGCTGAGTATTGGCTGAATGACTGAATCACGACAACGAGGGATACAGGGGAATACGTGAAGTCAGTAGGTTTTCACCGGGCTGACAAGGAGCAAAACTTGAACAATTCCGAGGACGGCCCACCATTGAAGTAGACGCTGGAAGAACCTTAGCAACCGCAGTTATGAAATTCCAGTCAGATGACGATCTAACCTTCTCTTCCTATAAAGTGCGTGGTGCTATGGTAAGTCGTTATGCACAGCTGCGAAACGCTCCACTTATCTCCGCTAATAGATTGTACCGGTCAGGTTCGACCCCTAGACCTGAAGAATCACGTTGACTGTTACGCAGTGTCTTATCATTATAGAAATAGTGTAGAGACCTAGTAGAAGCACGACAACACGTTAAGTATGCGAGGTAAGTTGTTGACACGACGAAGAATAACGAAACACAATGTATGATAGCGCACCAACCAATCATTAAGCTCCAATTCCCAACCAACCCTGAACATCGACCGCTTCACAATGTTCCCGTCTAATACAGATCCATGCTATCATCCGATCGGGCGACAAATGGAATGTTCTGAGCCTCCGCCTGTTCGCGTCTCAACTTCTCCTTGTCAAGAAACTTGCACAGCGCCGCTACATTCGGACCACTAAACACACGGAAAACGGACTTCTGATCGGGGTCCAAATCCTGGGGTTGACACGGGGATAAGCATCTACGTCATTAGTGCCAGTGATTTGGGACATACCGCGGGAGGCGGGTCAGAAAACCGACCGACACCGGTGCGCCTTGCACCAGGCACGCCAGTAGCAGTAAGGTGCACTAGACGCTTACAAGTTCGGACGAGATGATGTAACGACTTCAACGTGATGCGGTCGCAGTACGAAAGGTGCAATCGCTCCAATGAAGGAGTATGGTCCGCGAGGAAATAGATCGCATTGTCGGTCAGCTTTGGCACACGAACTAGCACAAGGCGGTGAATGTGTTCTAGGCTCGCTAATTCAAATACAGCCATATCAGTCAACTGGCGGCAGACTATAACTCTGTCAGCATGCAATATGATTGGACGATCGACAAGGCTTACACGCCAAGTCAACAGATCGAAGCCCGGTACATGATCGAGCCAAAGACACGATGGCGTTGTCCGTGATTTGTGGACAATGTGCTAGAGTAAGGTTGCCGAGGTGAAGACCGAGTTTGCTTATGCTTTCTACGGCCTTGTCGGTTAGGTTGGGACACCCTGCTAACGCGAATGATCGGAGCAATGGAGCGTGTGCCACGATGCCTTCAACTGCTGCATCGGTCAGCTTCGGGCAGTGACTCAGATCCAACACACGAAGATCGATTGCAGTATGACGTAGGATGAGAGGCGGAAGTTGATCAAGCCATGTATGAGGTCGAACGGGTAACGGCTTCTCCCCAGAAGCCGCGGCAGTGATGGATTTGATCGGCGAAGGCAGCGCACTATCCGTTAGTTGAGGAGAGCGCGCTAACGTCAAGGTGCGAAGTTTCCTAGAGTATGACCAAATGTCGCGAACAGACACAGCCGTCATGAGCGGCTGGTCGTTGAGCTCCAATTCCACAAGCTTCGGGAAGGTCTTGGCGATAGCGGAGACTGATGCGTCAGTGAGTACTACCCCGCTGAGCTGCAGCCACTGCAAAGGAGGTGTTTTCGCGACCAGTTCCATGATGCTCACGTCAGTGACGTACTTGCACCCTGTGAGGTCAAGACCTTGTATATTGGAATTTTCACGTGCAAGATGGACGATAGTCTTGTCAGACGTGTCTGTCACCCCAGAGAGCACAACCGACTCCAGGTGACGACAAAAAATCATCTCTGGGGCAACCCATTCGTCACTTACCCCGCAATTGGGGTCGCGAATAACCAAGTGACGAACGATTCGGCGTTCTGATTCTGTTTGGGGGAGCCGGTCGACGATCCTCTTCATGTCCTCGACATCTGGGCGATTCATGGTACGTTTGAGACCGATAAAAGAACTTGAAGTATTCGCGCGGAAAGAGGGTCCTAGCAAGCAAGATGTCAGTGGAGCATAGCCATGAAGTCTGTCATTGTATTTTGTCACTGTGTGATGGTTGTTTGGGCCACTACTTGTCCATACCCGGCGCCCACAACCTTCAACAACCAACCCAGGAAGAACTTCGGCGTTTCCCGATAACTGCAGGATTGTGCAATGACCTCCACCAGTTCGCGGAGCTCGTCGACCATCACGGCGACGAGGCTGGCAAACCAGCCGCCACTACAGCCGCCACCACCTAATCCCTCTAGTCGATTCCCAGTCACACCAGCTGTATTGCGCTCCATATTCACATCCTCGCGTACACCTCACGAGGAGAGATCCATATCTCGCGTTGCATTTTTCAGGTAAAGATGTACATTATCTTACCGTGCTAGGGTATTGAGCGAGTTTGCAAGGTTCGCCGGCTTTCTGCTCAGTTGTGTCTGCATCAGCCTCGCTGCTGCAAGAGGAAGGGGGATGAAAGGAAGTGCCGGTCTTCTAGGAGTTGTTTAACCGATGGGACGTCAATGTGAAATCTCAACTCAAACTTGGCTCAAAGTCAGAACTTGTTGAGAAGTATTAGAGCAACAATAAGTGTACGATGGTGTTCATAAGTAGCAATAAACTTAAGCATCCGAATCGTCGGTTGACCCATCAGCATCTCTGTCCTGGCCATCAGATGCACCTTCTTGTGTACCACTTGGCCCCGCATCTCCAGGCTCTGGGTCCGCTGGTTCATCGATGTTTGCCACGCTGGTGACTTTTCGTTTACGTGCCGCTGAAGCCGGAGGAAGGTGAGCTTTTTTGACTCGGAGAATGTCCATGATTTCTGCAGGTAGGATAAGCAACGATCACTCGATGGTCCTGGAAGAACAAACCTTGGTGGGTCATATCTTCGTAACCCTTAATTCCTCTCTTCATCGTCAACCAGCGTCGTTGGAGTGAATGAGCACTCCATAAATTCCAATCTGAATCGGGCAGTGTCTTCCAATCGATTTCAGTATCATCCCTGACGTTCATGGAGTCGACCCTGTTAACATAATTAAGCTTATAAGAACAGAGAACAGAACTATTGCCGTACTTATGAACCAAGATATAGGCATCTTGAGCACTCCAACGTGGCTTTTGCCCTTCATTTTTGACGGTTTTGCTCAGCGAATCCGTCCTGCAAAATGAAGAGTTTAAACTATATCCGACATAGATAGAAGGCACTGACCATTTAATTCGACACTGTTGTCTGCCGCGCCTATTCCCCATCCTGTCGCTCACTTTACCCCAGAAGACATCGTTATCAAAGTCCTTGCCCTGTTGTATTGTCATCTCGGTGACAATGGACGTCAGCTCCTCTTCTTCTTCCTTAGTCCACACACCCGTCACTCGAACTTCGCGATTGGCTATGTGATTGCGATAACGATCACGACAATCGGAGGACATTCGACCTACGATCTCACTGACTCTTTCCCATTGTTGACCAAGGTCCGCAACGGCTCTGACAACATGTATATGAATACGCTAATAAATAAAAAAGGCGGAAATGACATACTGTTTTAAAACAGCATCTTCTTCGGGCATCCATTTGCCTTGCTGCTTCTTGGGATGGAACGCCCTACGAACGTGGTGATAAACAGCAATGATAGGGCGTAGAGCGAGAGCGGAGGCTAATCGAGATCTTAACACTGGACCGACATTTCATACGGCACAAGGAAACCCACTAATATCCGACCAGAACGCGTTGTCTTTCCCTTTCTCGTTCTTTTGGAAAATGATGTCAAGGAGTTGATCATCTGTAAGACTCCGGCTCTGTCATTCACAATGTTGAGTATTCGCGTCAACAAGTGTTATAAATAGCGCACCTGTTTGAAAGCTTCGATGGCAGCCCTAAGCTGTTCCTCTTCAATTGCAGAAAACTTTCCCTTCTTGTAAACGAGGCCTGTTGGTAGAAAATTAATGATGGCTACCTACCTCTGGAAGTCACTTGCCTTGTGTTTTAACCATCTCAGCCAATTTTGTTGCGTTCATCCACTTGTTAGCTAACATATAAGCATGATCTGGATTCCCATGATCGGGTCCTGGAAGGCTCATGTCTAAAACACGTTTGTGGGTCGTCTTCATTGACTTTGGAGCAGTATTCAAAATTGTTCCCGAGGTTGAAGGCGGTTGTCCCATCGGTTGAGGCAGGGGTTGTGGATGCATGTTAGAATGGCCAGGCGGGGGCGGGATAAACCCTGGGGGAACACCAAGAGGCACATTCGCTGCCACTGCCGCATCACCCAATGTCTTCAATACACCGGCAAGTTTGGACATGTCAAGATCTTGCAATGCACGAAGAATCTCGTCATTTGATGCGAATTGGAAGTCGGGGAGAGGGAATCCCAAGTTGGGAAGAAGGTTGGCAGGATGCGACGAAGACTGACCGTACGGATGTGCTGGAGTAGGAAAGGGGAAATTCATAGGAGGATAGGTCATGTAAGGATGTGGCGGGTGATCATGATGTACATTTGGCATGATGTGGTGATCCTGGTAAGAAGAATGTGCCTGGTAGGGTGAAACATCCAGGTGCTGCGCGTCTGCTGTAGCCGATGCAGCAGCAACCACAGCATTCAGAAAATCGACTGAGCTCGTTGAATGGGTGTCTGGTGCTTCTTCCACCAACTGAGGACTGTGAGTGTCAACGGTGTCCTGTACCACTGCTTTTGCCTTCCCTTTATCGGTGGCTTTCTTTTTCTTATTTTTCTCCTTCTCCACCTCGACACTTTGCCCACTGAGTTGAACGGTTAACGTATTGACATTGTCGGTATTTTTCTTCCGCTTCTGCCTCTTCTGAGGCTCATCTACTGAGACTGCACCGGTTGAATCGTTACGAGCGCGTTTCTTTTTTGACGACTGGCTGTCCTGGGATTGTGTGAATGCATTATTGACTTCGCCGACGGCCTGCTGCAGCGCTCGCTGAATATCGGATGAAAGGCTTGGGGTTTGATGAACCTGGGCAGCCATGCTTGAGGTGCTTTAGGGTGGGCCGACGAGATGGATGAGGGCAAGCAAAAAGATTCAGCATCCGGAACTCTGCCGGAATTTACGTCCTACTGGAGCAGCATTCCGGCAGAAAGATACCGAAAATATACTAAATAAGTCTCATTCATCGTCAAACCACCGCTCTTCTGCATCTTTATCATCCTCTACATCGAGCCATTCGTCCCAGTCCACTGAATCATAATCTGCTCCCTGACAAGAAATTTGTTCGAGTCAGTTTTTCATGCGGAACAACAAGACTCACCTCTAGCAAACCGTATATGAATCGTTCCCTTATGCGTCTTTCGAACAATGCCTTTGCCTCTTCAGGAGATTCAGACTCTTGAACTTCAGGAACCTCGTCCTCTTCTCCTTCGCTGTTACTCTCCTCTTCTGGGATGAAATCGTCGTTCCCTTGCATTCTCCGGATAAATTGTACCCTCTCAGCTTCTCGTTCCTCCTCCATGTCGCCGAGTAGCTTCGCCAAGCTGCCCACCTGTTGTTCTGCTCCACCCAGGAAACTCATTTTTGCCCATTCCTGCTCATCCTTCCCTTCTTCTTGTCCTCTTCGCTCTCTGCCCTGCCATAATGTTGGCCAAGTATTTCGGGCAACCGCGAAGCTGAGAGAGGGTGGCCTTGACTCCGTAAATTTCAGTCTTCGATTGCGTATCTCAGTAATCGCTGTTCGCTGTTTCGGCGTTGTGACGAGTGAGAAGCGCTGTATAATGTTGGGAGGTAGTTGGTGTAGATGCCTTTTCAAGAACTCGATAGGATCAGCGCCCGGAAGAGGGTCGTAGTCCTGAGGAAGGCCGAGATAAGATAAAATTTCAGGAACTTGAAAACTGGATTGCATATTGACGTCGGGAATATCGATGAGGTACTCACCCAGAGTTTTACGTAGCGTCGTACCCAGGTGGAAGCTTCTGAATCAAACAAAGATAAACAACCCTGCGGTTCTGTTCTACTAGTATGACTATTACCACTGTACATAGCTCAGATTTATTATGATTCAATCAGATTCATCTCATCCACAGCCTTCTCCACCTCGAACGTTCTTCTGTTATTGGGACTGGTGTCGACTCACCTTCTCAACCGTTGACGAACTTGCTTCTCATGTCAGACATAATCACATCTGGAAACTTCAGCCAATGAGCAAAAAGGAAATCGTGCTCATGAGAAAACAGGATACAGAGGAAGCTCGAAGCATTTCCGAGTCGTCGGGCAGCTCGGCACCGGTACACTTTTCCAACGGTGCGTCACCCTGATGTCATTTACCACTGAAATACGTGTATTTCGCGTATTTATGCTCATGTTACCCATTTCACCCGTCTGTGCATAGGTGGATCACGGTTATCAAGTGCCGATGCTACGGATCAGGGCTCGTCATGCTCTGAGCCATTCGACTCATCACGAGCACCTCCATCGCAAATTCTGAGCCCAGGCCCTTTGATGCCTCCTACCACCCATATTTCTACTTCGATTCCCCCGCCGGATTCAATACGTCCACTGCCCGCAGTGCATGGGGATGATTTGCATCAACTCTCTACTGCGCTGCAGGCCACACCTGCAAGGGGACGGGGATTTCCATCTTTTGCTCAGCTGTCATCACCAGCTGACACTCCATCTATTGCGTCTCTCACGCGATCACCAGACCTCAGCACGCTCTCCCTCCGCCCTAATCTTGCGGCTCAAATCGACTCCTTTGATCGGCGACACAGTAGACTTAGCGAGATTGCTCAGACACACGCTAATATCCACCCTTTACAACATTCTCGCTCTGACTCATCAAGCTCGTCGCAAGATGCAGTGGAGCGACAGCTCATACGGGAGGATATAGCGGACGTTAGTATCCAGATCCAAGCACCAGAGGCGGTTCACAACGGTGCAGCATTGTCTACCTCCGAGGATCCAGCCACCATCATCGCGGACATGGTTTTGGACATCGCTGACGCTGATCTCCAGTGGCCTGAATCTGAACCCGAACACACTCCCGCTAGCCAGCCACGACAACTCTCTGCGCCGATCGAGAGAGAGGACGTTGAGCGCATAGAATATCGCAGCTCTCCCTTTGCGTTCCAGAATGACAGAGGACGACACTTCCGTTCTGGCACGCTCCACATTTCACCATTGCCCAAAAGCGCTGCACCAAAATCAGCATCCGGGCCTTCTCAACCGTCACAAGACTCTCAAGAGACTTCCAATTCGGACTTTTCACAGAATTCTGTACAATCACATTCCCTAGTGCTTCAGACCCAGGCACCATACCAGAGCCAGTCAAACGAGCTTTCACAAAGTTGAGGTGTATCACGTGGTTTTGCGAATATCCTCCATCTAGCGCTCACCTTGGTTTTAACTCGATGCAAGTGTACCATCTTTGTATCAGCGATTTTACAATCTAAGCGCTTAAGCACAGATAGCAGTAGCTCGGAATTTTGTTCACCACGAAGTGCTGTGCGTTGTAGTCTCATTATACACAGTACAGAACGGTACCGTATCTGCATTCATGTATCGATGATGTGGTGCAGCAGTGGTTCGAACGGTCACGCACCAAAACAAGTAAGTCACAGCTAGCTGGTTCGCCGCCAGTACACAGCACGGTCTAGAAATATAATATTGGTCTAGGCAGCTGAAGACAGTTGCGCTAACTTAGATTAGAACACAAGTGGTGAGTACTTGAGTCCTCAACGCTCTTCGTTCCCATTCCGGTCTTGACGCTGATTGCCGTGTCAGGCAGACGATATAAATACTCTTAAGCAACCTGATTCTATCACGGAGTGTCCGATGATATGCAACACCCATACATGTAACACTCATCATGATCATCATGAAACAGCGTAGATGATCGACAAAGACAACAGCACTGCATCTCACCTTGGATCACATCACATCTGCGAGTATACGAAATGCACCAGACGTTCTAGGGCACAACTCAACGCCCTCATCATTGCTTCTGTGTTGAACCTGATCTGCAATTCCTTCGTTGGTCTGATATTCCGCATTTAGAGGTCTTGTCTGTCTCATGCTAGTCGTGGAGATACATCTATCGCTAACTACAAAACGCATCAGATGATTGCAGTCCTCATCAATTGTTGCTTCGGTGTTTCGAACTTGAAGCCCGACGTCTCTATCATATCGCATTCTAGTCAGGGAAAGATGCATACAAAAGGGTCGCCCATGTATTATCTGATCGTCCCCCACACCAGGTACTTCATCCACACCCATTTCATTTATTCAGACGCATCTTTACAATGGGTGCTTTGGATAATACGTACGTATACCTTGATCCCCCTTACAAGTACTTAACGTCTCATGATATCTTGTACAGCTTTGGAGCGCTCTTAATTGGGATTGTAGTCTCTGCGATGTAAGGGTTCTTTGTTAAATCCACATTGCGTAGATTGAAACTTTTACGCTGCAGGCTTTACGGAGGCATGCTCTCGTGCCATTTTTCGCCGCCAGAAGCTCATAATCACAAAGTCACTTGTGTGCAGACCTGGTACTACTTTACCCGATATTCCTCGGATTCGTGGCGCATCAAGCTTCTAGTATGTTTTCGCAGGATGACCGATATGTACCGCTCGTCTAACACTAGTGTTTTGTTTAGGTTGGCGCTGTATATGTGGCAGATTCTATACATCAAGCTCTAATTACACATGCAGGTCAATGTTGGATACCTGTCGTATCTGTCTGGGCGCTGAACACCAGATGACAGTCTATACTTACCTCGTCACTAATTTCGGCATCGTCGCTGACCTCGGGCAAATCGTATGGAGTTTGATTGTGGGTTGTGTGCGAATGGCGTGTGGTCCTCATCTGACTGTCTATCTGCATCACAGGTTGAAGTTTTAGTCAATGGCCTCGTAGCGCTCATTGTTCAAAGGTTGGTGCGAGGTTGTATGAAGTGATCGGTCCGTGTTGATCGTCCATTCAGCTTCCTTACCATGCGTATCTATAAACGTATGTGTGATCTCCTGCTATTGAGCGATAGTTTAGTTCCAAGCAGTAAGCAACAAGAGCATGATTGCAACTGTGTCCGTGCTGTCCCTTGTCATCGGTGAATTCGTCCTTGTTGTCAGTGAGTATGTACTCCCTTTCAAATATTAGCGCGCTAATGGGATATCCAAAAGTATATTTTGCGAAAGCGTGAGTCATGTCAGAAGGCATCAGACAGTCCGGCTCATGCACCCACCCCTTTAGTATCAAGTTCACAACCTTCATCGAGATCACAGAGCTCAAGTCATTGTCAATGTCTGTAAATGCTGTTGCAGCTGCTGGTGACGTCCTTATTGCTGTCTACCTCTGCACGCTCTTCCAACAATTTCGCATTGGTCACCGGAGGTCCGATACTGTGTTAAATAAGCTGATTCTTTTTAGCATCAGTTCCGGTCTCCTCACCAGCGTCTGCGCAGTCATGTCCTTCATTTCTGTATGCAATACATCATTAATGACTCGGCGTTGCGCTCCTGATCCAGATGTCGTACAGATTACAGTATGGCCTAACACTTTCGTCTACATTGGGTTCTATGTCTGCCTGGGCCGTCGTAAGTATAATCTAGCCAAAACTATTTTCGTTCGCGAGATCGACATGGTCATTATCAGTTTACTGCAACTCCTTATTAGCAACCCTTAACGCACGAAAGGGTCTCCGCAGTCATTTTCATGACGTCAATATGCTGCTTTTGCTACAGGGAATCAATCACGCCACCGGCATTCCTCAAAGGGTGAGTACCGTGATTTGTTTGAACTTTGCATAGCACTTTGAACACGCACAATCAGCGGATGCCAAGCAATATTTCGATTAAGATTGATACAATGCAGTTCGCTCGAAACGGAGTCGGTTTCTCTCTTGTCGTGGTCGTGGTCTGGTACTGATCTGCATTGTACGACAGAACTCATCTGCACTGGATCTTAAAAGCGCTGAGGAAGCTTCGAGTGGTATCATACCAGACGACCGTTGAGAAGCCACGACATTTATTCAGCCTCCATCTGAGTATCATGTAACACCAACCTGCCGGTCTGGAGTTTTCCACTTACAATCACATGGTGAGCAATACGACTTCAACGGTAAACGAGATTGGACTGTCAAGAAGGACGTCCGCTGCCTTGAATAGGTGGTGCGGAATGAAGAAAACATAACTGCAGCACTGGTAGGAATGAAGACTACATCTAAAAGTTGGAGGCGCTCGATGAGTGCTCGACGAGCGGGGATCTAATTTTGCCGACCGCGTAGTGTCGTTTGAGTTTATGAGCGAACGGACATTAATATATGCCAGCAATTATGCCAAAAAAATATACATTGTGTGATTGTTAAGACAATGAAAGATTATCAAAAGTTATCGAGAGCTGCTATCTAATCTACAGAGTGCCTTCAATCATAGATCTACCTCGAAGAACTAAAGCGCGTTTTGAACCTGTATATGTATTATACGATGCAGGAGTATTTCGAATGGCAAGATTATGTTGTTTGATGAAATGGTACTCAGCCGCAGATGCTGACGTCGTCGAAAACTCCACCATTTGACGAGTTCCGTGGTCGTACTCCATCAGAGAGGAGTGTGTCGCAGCACCGCCGAGCGCAAACACGTTATCGAGAGAGTCCAAATCGTCGAAGTCAAATTCGACGTGCAAGTTACTATCCCATAGCGCTGACTGAACCACTGCAAATATTGCGGGATGATCAATTGGGGGCAAAGAATTTGAGTCATTCCGCGTGGCGGACTCCTACAAACAACAGCCTGAGTGAGTGAGATGCGGCAACAAAAGAAAATGACTTACAAACAGGTACGCATGATGTTTTATGAGTGCCGGCACAGTTGCTTGCTTGTGCGCGATCTCGGTTTCAGCGTCTGCCATAGGCAGGGTGAGTCCATAGTGCTTGGGTACTTCAGAACGTGCCTTCCCTTTGAAGAGCGAGCGTATAGTAAGAGTAAGCCTGCACAGAGACTCGTGACACTTTGAATAATGAGTTATCTGGGTATGATGCATGCCGGGAAGGTATGTTTTGGTTGCTTCCGAAAGCGCTTCATCTGCCATCAATTCTTTGGCGGCCTTATCAGGCATGGCGTTGTCGAGTAAAACCTTTTTTCGCATCAGCGACTTAGCCGCTTCCATCAACTTCTTCAAACTATCGTTGGTCGAGAGCGGTCGGGTATACGGATGGGCCGAGCTAGGACCAGCAACGGGCGAACCAGCAATGGGCGAGGGAGGGAGAGACTGTGGAGGCAGGTGCCTCGGTGACGGTAATGGCGCTGTGACTGTTGTTTCTTCTGTAGCCTGTATAATTGTGTTAGCTAGAATCATATGATGGTGAGCTACGTACCTTGATTACTCCTGTTGCGAATGATTCTCCCCGACGCTGCTCAAGTGGGCGGCGAGGATCGTATACAAACACTTTACGGATGCCAGGCATATCGAAACGATCTGAGTAACGGACCCGTTCTTGCTCTCGGTGTCCTCGCATGCGATCGACATTCCCAAACGAAGTCCGCGTAGGCTGTTGGAAGCGCTGGGCCTCACGCGGATTGTATGGAAGGAAAAGGTGAAGATCCGGGACCTGCTCATAGCCCTGCTCAAGGGTGGGTGGGGTTTGTGCGACCCGTCCAAACCGCTCGTTGTCGTGCTGGAGGGCAGGCTGCATGGGGGGCTGCGGGACCCGCTCATAGTCCTGCTCGAGGCCGGGTGGGGTTTGTGCGACCTGCCCAAACCGCTCATAGTCGTGCTGGAAAGCAGGCTGCATGGGGGGTTGCAGGACCCGCTCATAATCCTGCTCGAGGCTGGGCGCGAGCTCTTCATAGCGCATGGGGGGTTGCGGGACCTGTTCATAGTCCTGCTCGAGGCTGGGTGCGAGCCCGAACCGCTCATAGTCGTGCTGGAGGGCAGGCTGCTCGAACTGCTCGTAGCCATGCTGCAGGCCTGGCAGCCCAAACCGGTGGTAGTTGTGCTGCAGGCCTGGCAGCCCCATTGATTCATCTCCTTCCCAATCATCCTGCTCCATCTCGTTGTCACTCTCCGAAGGGTCTTCGTCCATATCTTGATTTGAAAGTGAGGTGAGATGATCATAGGAAATCGGAGGCTGGGTCTGTTCGACCTGTAGGCCGACCTGGCTTGCGTCCGAATTTAGGGATGGATTTATACCCGAATTTTTACCGGGTTTCTTGATCGTCTGACAGTGTTCGAGTTAGTTGCGTATGAACACTTCAAGGGTGGAACTTACCTTGGTATTTTTGCGTGAAGGGCGCCGTTTCTTGGATTTGCCCCGACTTGAGCCGGCATTTGGGGCCATGGTGAGGGTGGGGGTGGGGATGAGAGCGGGGAATGGCACCCTCGAACCTAGCCATTCAATTTGTCATGGCCACCAGCCGGAGCCATTCAAACCTCATTGCGTGGTCGATTCAATGAAAGAGTAAAGATAACAGTCAGAATGATCCAGGTGATTGGCGATAGGTAAGACGCACCGGCACGAGTGTATACAATCCTACGAATTTAGCGCCTCATGGCAGCATGTTTCACGCAATTTCACGCATGGCAAGACGAGATAGGAAAGACAATGTGATCATAAGATTGATAGTGACAGGGAAATGATATCGATAGGGACAAGAAGGAGCGCTTATAAAGAAACGGACTCGGAGCTACATTCAAACACTGCTACAAAATTCTTCGAATACACACGTACACACTGATTCTGGCGCGCCGAGCAAATCAGTGACAAGTCTTTGACCAAGATAAGAAAACTGACTGATCAGGCCGTCTACGCACGACCACTTTCGGAGTCATCGCCATCATCATTGACCCCCATGGACAGCTCTGGGTCAGTCACCCCATGAGCGATAAGAAGTCCCTCCAATTTGTCATAGTGGCTTTGTACAAACGTATATGCCTCCTTCTCTGTGTGTATGTGCTTGGCGGCGGAAGAGGATGGCTTGGAAACTTCAATACACCCCCGCTGTGCACTATCAATCCAGACTTTAAGCCTAGATTCAGCAGCTTGATGCTCTTTCTTCAAGGTACCAACAGTGCGGTCTAAGACGTGAGACCACCTGTTTGCCTCTTCAACCTCCCATATCCTGGACATGATGCGATGGCGTATCCTCTCGCAAGTAGCATATTGAGCTGCAACAGCGGCTTTGAGGTCCTCCGCTGTCATGTTGGTGTCGCTCAGGATCTCAGGAGCCTAAGTTCATGAATTCAACATAATAAGTCCCAGCAAGAAAACAAAACATACAAGGGTCACAAAAGTTGTAACAGGGAGATCGAATCTGCGCTCCTCTGTCTCAGAATCGGATAAGGCATAGCTCTGAGAGTTGTTGAAATACTGGGTCCTGGCATGACCTGGCTTGTAGGTAGGAGAAAAATGCTCAACAAAGGTTGCAGAGCTAGTTGGGCTAGAAGGGCGCATAGTAACAATACAAGGTTGAGTATGAGTTGAACAAAGAGTGATGGAGAGCTGCGGCACAGATAGGCTGAATGTTTCTCTGCTGCTAGCTAGCAGAGTTGTCAGCGAACATCGGAGTTTGAAGCACTTAGCAAATTTCAAAGTTTCTGGCTGACAACTTGAACAGTGCGAAATCAGTGATCACTGCTTCGAATTCGCTGAATGAGTGCTCCGATGACATCCGATGGAGAAAACGCACAAGGTGCAATTGATGATAACTTCTTCATCTCTGACGAGGCAACTTTTAGGGCTGGGAGGTAAGCACTTTGATGATCTCGAGGCAGTGCAAACTATTGATCAGAGCGAGCAGTGGTCGTCAGTATGATTGTCCCACCTGTTCAACATCATTTGGGACGGTAGAAGGACTTTGCACTCACCTTACAGACGATCCACGCTGCAATCTTATGCCCATGCCGCGTGCATTTCACCAACCTGCTGGTCCAGGCAAGGAACGCTTTGGTCGCTATCATCAAAGCTCGGGGTCTATATACGGCTTTCAGCACCCAAATACATTCGAGCGCATGAAGGCTCATGACTACGAACCTGCTCGCAAACAAAATGTATACTACCCATTTTCAGGGAGAGAGGAATGGGAACTCGCCAAATTTCTTGTCGACAATCTCAATCAGGGGCAAATAACTCGTTTTTTAAAATTGTTATGGGTTAGTGGGAACTATTAATTATCACAGCTTGCTAAGTACCTAGTAGGTGGGGTCAGAAGCGCGGCAACAACCCTCATTCAAGACAGCGCAACACTTAATGTCCTTTATGGACGCCCTGCCAAAGGGACCACCGTGGCGCTGTACGAAAATCGAGACAGATGGATACGTCACTACTCATCCCGTGCACCTTATCTGGCGTGATGCCTTGGAGGTGACGAAGCACATATTTGGTAATCCGGTTTTTGCCAATGACATGGAGTTCGATCCCTACGAGATCACCGTCGATGGAGAACCAGAGTATGGTGAATGGATGTCGAGTTCACGTGCCCATACTATCCAGGCTTGTGGTATTTTGTTATTTATGGTACTGGTACTAACAATAGTTTTGATGCACTTAGGACGCGCTTCCACGAGGAGCTACCCTTGTACCCGTAGTTCTTGCTTCAGATAAGATGCCGGTCACTCGACAAACGGGAGATCTCGAGATGCATCCCACGTTCCTTACCATTGCTAATATCCAATCTGACGTCCGCATGAAAGCTACTGCACACGCATGGTCATGCATCGCGTATATGCCCATTCCTGAGTTTGTTTGCAACCCCGAGTTCTCTTCGCTCTTGCAAGCCCGTGTCTGGCATCGGTGCATGGACATTATCTGCCAAAATCTAAAGCATGCAGCCGCTGAAGGCACAGGAATGGTGGACCCATTGGGTTTCTTACGCTATGCCTTTACCCCCCTTGTCGCATACACTGCCGACCTCCCCGAACAGCAGATGATTGCGTGTGTAAGCAAGAACACATCGCCTATTACTTTGGCCACCCAGTCACAGTTTGGGGATGGAAAGTTGTATCCTCCTCGTAACGGTGATCTCACAATTCAAGCGCTTCACGACCTTTGCCAGCGTGTCGATCCCTGGAAGGTCCAGGAGTTTCAAGAACTAGCCAAAGTGTCATATCTCAGTGGAGTGCAACTGCCCTTCTGGCGTGACTGGCGCTTCGCTGACCCGGCTTATTTCCTTGCACCCGAAATTCTTCATACGTGCCACAAGTTTTTTTTCGATCACATACTCAAGTGGTGCAAGGAGGTTGTCGGCGCCGATGAACTCGATGCCCGCTTTCGTTCACTCCACAAACGCATCGGAACCCGTCATTTTGGGCAAGGTGTCACACATGTTCAGCAAATGACCGGGCGGGAACATCGGGACATTCAGCGCACAATTGTGCCCACCATTTCAGGCGTCGCTGATGCTGACTTTGTCCGTGCAGTACGTGCGCTCGTAGATTTCATTTACAAAGCACAGTCTCCGACTTTCACCCCAACGTCAATTGCTGACATGGCTTCCTCGCTCCAAGAGTTCCACGACTTCAAACACGCAATTCTCCGTGCTGAGGCTCGCAGGGGAACGTCAGGTCCCATTGAGCATTTTGATATCCCCAAACTCGAGCTCCTTGTATCATTTGCTCGAGCCATTCCCAATCTCGGCTCGATCATGTCGTTCACTGCTGATGTCAGCGAGCGCATGCTGATCACTCAGTGCAAGACTCCCTTCCAGCGCACAAGTCACCAGCGTGCTACCTTCACGCAGCAGGTTGTCCGTATTTTGGATAGGGAAGAGTCTGCACGCCAGTTTGACCTTTATACCATCCTCCGCTCAAACAACTTATCCCTCAACAACCTGATCGCCAATGAATACGACGAAGTCGTTGACATGGACCCAACATTGGGTTGGATGATGCGCGTCGCTCCTGAAGAAGTCTCTCGTTTTCAAGGCCCTCGTCCTGTTCGCAATCATTTCCTTAAGGGTCTTCTTTCTGATGATAGCAAAGTCGCCTTCCATGTCACCGTGTCTAGCGACCTCACCGACAAGGCACCGCTTTTTGTGGCCCAGTTGTACAAGCTCCCTGACTTCCCTGAGAAGCTTCGCCTCTTCGTCGTGGGGAATGCCAACGATGGTACCGCATCTCGCTTCCAGAGCCGTCCGCTCAAGGTTTGGAACAAATTTCGTCTTCAGCTGCATTCAATACTGCGCCCATATCTTGTCATGCCAAGTCAGCAGGTACAAGCATATCCACCGTCTACCGATTATCCTTTTGGTAATTGCGACACTGTGCTTCTACGGACGGAAAATACTGGTGAATTTTGTATTTTTTAATTGAACATCCCCCGTATTCATGCATCGCTCCGCTAGACGCCATTATTGCTCAAGTTCGCATGGTATTCAGCTTGTCAAAGAAAGGCACACCGCTGCCTCCTGAACTTGATCAGCCGCTGCTCTATGTGCAGCTCTTCGACGTCATCACGCGTCCCGAAGACGACGCTGCACTTATGATGTTTTGTGTCAAGCGACGGTGTGCAACCGGTCCTAATGGCACGCAAGTGAGGGTCGGTAAGATTGTGCCTTTGCTCGATGTCACCCATGCAGTTGAGCTCGTTCCTGTTTACGGGGAAAGAGCTAATCGTTCTATTTCTTCATCAACGTCTTTAGAGCGCTATGATACATTCTATCTCAACAATTTCTCAGATAAGGAATGGTACCATACCCTACACACCGATTTCATGTGATCCATCCCACCTGTAGTGTATATCAGCGCAATGTTAAAATGATGATTGATCTATCTCGCAAAGATAAGATGACAATGACAATAGTCGCACTATCTAAGACAATCTAAGACTTGATATTGTGACTTTCGTAAGACTATGAGCTTCGTCAGAATCTCCACCAATCAGATGGCTGCGCTACTGAAGTCGTAAGCGTTCGTAAGTGTCCGTAACGCGCGTAAGTTAAGCGTTCATTTCAGTGGTTTTGCAGATGTATATACTGTTGGACAATATTACCCCTTTATTGCCACACATGATATGACACATCCAAGCAACTCGTTTCAAATCACACATCGAGGGTTTCAGCATTTTGCTTCTTGCAAGATTTCAATTAATAGGGTTAGTAAACCTAGCTAGAGCATTCCAGATCTATCCTAGAGCGTTCCAGAGCACTCTAGATTACCTTTCGAATGCAATTCCACTGGCGGTAAAAGGTGGTGAAATGTCAGCTGCGGCAGAATCATTTAACTGAAATAGACCTAGGTTGCGCGCATTACGTACGGACATAGTTCGTTGGCACGCCGACATGAAGTGTTTCATACAGGTCCCAAGAGGAAGTCGTTTCTCATTGTAAATTTAAAAACAGGCAGCGGCGCTCTTCCTGGGAAATTGGCAAGTATGGATATCTGTTACGGATGTAAGCTCGTCCAATGACCAGAGCGATGCAGATCCTATATTACATTCAATATCTACAAAAAAACGATGCAAACTGAATGTTGCTACTAGAACTTAGTATGTGCGGCTGTGGATCATCAATTACATAATTACTAAATATCATATAGCGCTGATCGCATCTGCCGGATTATTAACTATTTCCGCGGGGGCCTGTGTCGCTTAGCGCTTAGTACCGACACCTCCACTCGTGAGACAACGGGACCGAGTTTGGAGGATCATGATGGTAAACAGGCTCTTAAATGACAAGTCCTTCTTCGAACCATGCTCC
>QFEN01000555.1:117711-147557 GCA_003316125.1 Auricularia polytricha
TGTCATATGTTAATATTCACTCCTTTTCCTCAGACTGTTTCTGCAATATACTCAATTTTCCTGGCTATGACACTTTTTCCTGACGTGCAGAAGACTGCTCAGGCTGAAATTGATGCTGTGGTTGGTCCTGACCGCCTTCCTTCTTTTGCCGACCGCCACTCCCTCCCCTACACCGAGGCGCTTGCCAAGGAAGTCCACCGCTGGAATGTTGTCGCTCCTACCGGTTTGTTTATGTCCTTTATTGTACTGCGTTCTTTTGTTGACGAACAGTATTTCGACGAAAGCCATTGTCCACTGTCTCAATGAGGACGACATACATGACGGGTATTACATCCCTAAAGGTTCCTTGATAATACCAAACGCTTGGTCGGTACCCTCATTGTCCCTATATCAACAGGATGTGATACTTGAATTGCAACAGGTTAATGCTCAACGATCCGCAGACGTATGCTGACCCCTCAGAATTCAACCCTGAACGCTTCTTAGCCAAGGATGGCAAGGAACCTGAGACAGACCCTCGCACGATTGCCTTCGGCTTTGGTAGACGGTAAGCCTCGAGTTGCCGTTCGGTTTTCAGCGAAATTCTAACTTTCGTCTCCGCAGTATCTGCCCAGGTATGCGCGATCCTCAGATGAAACCGATTAGAAAGACAGTTTTCTGACGAATTGTGCATATAGGTCTGCACCTCGCTGATGCGTCCGTGTGGATATCTACCGTGATGTCGCTCGCAGTGTTTGATATTTCCAAGGTTGTCGAGAACGGTGTTGAAATCACCCCTGAGGTCGACCCATTATCGGGTACAATCAGGTGCGTCGTACATCTTCGTTCGCGATGCTGGTCTAAACAAGATTGCACACTCGCAGTCACCCCAAGCCTTTTAAGTGCTCTATTAAGCCCCGTTCCACAAAAGCCCTTGAACTTATTCAGCAGGATGCTGACTACTAAGCACACGAAGATGGTACCTCATCCTCCACCTACCAGTTTGGCAGTCGCAGCGCGAGATTGTAACATGTAGCTTCATTGACATAATCTTGGACTGTTCATCATGCCATAACCGTGCCCTACGATATTTAGCCTGGATCGAGATGTGTAGCATTTGAAATATAAGTTTTTGGATTGGAAGCAACGCAACCGTGACCGGGTGCCCAGTGCACCACCATGATCAAAGTCAAGTTCAATGAGTACTCTCAGATACCCACTGTATCATATCGATTATCCAGCAAATATTGACACAACTTCGGAGTCCGGACTACGTACGGTATCTCCCTCCCACTAACTTGAACTACTAGTATAGTATACACTTGGCCTGCGTCCAACCGCGCGCACACACCACCCTTCGCAAGAATGAGCTCAGGAGATTCATCGTCAGAAGACAAAAGCGTAGGCAGTCTTGCAGTAATCAAACAACTTCCCCCCGACCTCCTTCTCATTGTCTTCATTCATGGGTCAGTGTAAACAACACAAGTCAGATAGCTCCCGAATAACAACGTGTCACAGATTCAAGGGAACTGATACGACATTCGAGAACTTCCCCTCGAGGCTGGAGCATGTCCTGAAGGAAACCATAGAGAATCTCAAAGTGGAATGTGTACTATTCCCCGCATACGAGGTTAGGGCGTTCTCTTCACATTACCGTTTGGGCCATTAATCAGGAGCCGTGTAGACCAAAGGACAACTGGTGCGCGATTATCACCTTAACTTTGCACACAGATGGAGACTTCCCTTCAGAATGCCGCAGTAGAACACTTCGCCGACTGGTTAACTACTCTGACCGTACAGAGAGAAGTCGCGGACGGCAAAGGGGGAGGAGCTGGGAAAGCCAAAATTGTACTATGCGGTCATAGGTGAGCAGGAGTTCAAGCATGATGATTGTAATCAAATTGATCAAGATATTCAGTATGGGAGGCTTGCTTGCTGCTGATGCTTTACTGGCATTTGTGAATTCCAGACCTGACAAAGACGCTCCACTGTGGCCGAAGATCATTGCATGCATAGCCTTCGATACTCCTGTGAGTTGGTCAACCGTTATCCGATGTTCTACTACCACTAATCTTTCGAAGTACCTTGGCCTTCACCCCGCTGTATTCAAGAACAGTGCGACCAAGGCCGTGGAATACGCCAGTACAGCCCGCACTGTTGTTTCAGATGTATTTTCATTGTTTGGCAAGAAAGGAGCATCATCGACCGTCTCTGGGCAACCCGCTCTTGCTATAACAGCGGCCCCCACGGCAGAAAGTGGTTGGGGGAAGTGGGCTCCTGCAGCGTATGCTGTTGGTGGAGCGCTGGTGGCTGGCGCAGCTGCTGGAACAGCATACTACCGCCGAGATGACATTGGTTCTGGATACAGCTGGGCTACTGATCACTTGAATTATGTTCGCAGCCTCTGGGATGAGGAGGCTTTGCGAAAACGTATGCGAGATTTGAACGATGTACAGGTACACTTTGGTGTCATATTCCGCTCGTACGTCCACCAGAGCGAGATTCCTTGGCTATCTTCTTGACTGTTGGTTCATTCCAGATTTTACACCTTACTTCCACCGGCTCCACCTTCATTCTCGTCGCCGAGGACATTCGCCATCCTTCCTCAGCGGACATCCCCTATAGCTGCGCATTTCATTCCGGCAAGAAACAATCAGGCTGCGGATGAAGTTCAAGCGCACACCAATATGTTCAATCCAAGATCTAATGATGGCTACTACCAGTTGGGACTCGATACGGCCAAGATCATTCGGGAAGCTGTCATGACAGCTAGAGGTATTACTGAGAATGACGATACCGAGGCTCAAAAGGATGTTGAAGCAGCTGCTGCAATGGAAGAGACGTTGCCTGATCAAACGGGAAGCGACGCAAAACCGTAGCCAGCAAGGGTCACAGTAATTCGTTAAGTGTCAAATATATAGCTGTAAACTATTAGTCTGCCCCAGTTTCTTTCGTATTATTGCTCTTGCTCAAACGTGAGCTGCATCGCATATGCATCTTCTCCATCGGCATCTAAAGAACACACGTTCTAATGACCAGATGACAAAGTTATCCGGAGACTTACAGTACTTTTCCTCGATATTCTTGACAGTGAACCCAAGCGTGTCGCGATACAGGCTTAGTGCTGCACGATTCGACTTGCGGACGTGAAGAGACACAAATGCCGCGCGGTAGATGCTGCTCATCGCCTCCTCTGAGACAAAAGAACATGTCAATGATTGTTCTAGCTTAGACAAAAAACGAATTTACGTGATTGAAGCATCAATTTTTTGGCCAGCCCAAGTCGACGATATGATCTCATGACAGATATTGAGGTGACATGCCCATGAGGAACGTGATTATTTGCAGGTTGGCCTTCTGTCTCCTCAACTTCCTCCCTGCAATTCGATTAGACTACGGTGTCAAGTTACGGAAGCGTTTGACGCACATTTTTGCCAGAATATAACCAACAATCCGTCCATTGTGGTCCTCGGCCACATACGAAAGTGAAGGCCAGGATAGCGCGTGATATAGATCTGGTCACAGTTTCTGTCAGTGGTCTGGAAGAAATGAGGCGAACAACGCGAACAGTATTTCATTGTGTAATTCTCGGGCAGGTTGTGCAGGTTGCATGCTTGCATTCCTGCGAGATCTTCGACCTGATGAAAGTGAGTGACTTGCGCGTCTTGGGAGGTTGCAAGCGTACCCTGACTGCGCGGATATTCATGTTGGAATGAACTTGCCTCAGCTTTCCGACAGCGTTGCAGGGTAGAGCAGGTCTTGACAACCCTGACTCGTGTGAGTGGTAATTGCCAGTGAATCTTACCGTATTGGTTAAGATCGTGAGAGTTGACAACTACCTGCATCACCCGCACAGTAGCCTCTACCCAAGAACAAATCTAATTGCCTCCTACATAGTCACTATAAGTACCATAAAACCTACACAACAGTGATAGACGATACAGGCAAAAGAACAACAACGTCGGATAACTGGCGTAATGGTTATAAATATTCCGGGTTTTGGGGTTACAACAAAAAAGGTTGCGCAATGCGTTTGGGGGGAAGAACACGTGTGATGTCCATGCTTGCTATGAACTTGTGGGTCTACTTACTGCGGACGTTGGGCCATTCAGCGCTCATTTAACGAGGCTGACCGCCATTCCCAGCTGCATCGCCGGTGCTATTCACATTCCCTTGGGCCCAGGCGTTCGGGACGTTCGAATCAGGGACCTGCCCATTTGAATTCGACCCGCGACCGAAGAAAAAATGCTCAGCAGCGTGGAAGGTGTTTCGAAGACTTCTCTTGACGCTCCTGCCTCTTCCTTCAGAGTCACGGGGGTCTGTCGGAGGGCTGAGAGCAGCCTGAACGGATTCCTGTAACTCCTGGCTGCTGTGCGACTGAATATCGTACAAGGGCTCAGTGCGCATGGGAGGCCATGGTACGAGGCGGTCGGAAGATCCCCCGGCAGGGGTAAGATAGTAGTTGTTAGTCATCTTTGCTTGGTCTGTCATCAAAGCATGACGTTCGGGGTTTTGTCCGTGGCGAAAATCAAAATTCGCCGAGTGCATCACTTGGGTGATGCCCTGGGTCGAAGGCCCCGCAGCGGCATTGAACGATGCCGTCGAGGTAAAACTGTGTCTTGCCAACTGATGGGGTGGTGGACCGATGTGATCGATAGTATCATGCTCTGTGCCCCGGCCATGACCTATCTCCGCAAAGTTGTAATCAGGCGTTATAGCGCCATTATTTCTAGCAGAAGATGTTGGCTCTTGATATGTGCGGAAAAAACCCGCCCCGTTCGATTGTGTACCAGTACTGCGATTAGATGCGACGTCGCTTTGAGGGGGGGAAGTGGAAGTCTCGATGACGGGCTGGTATCCAAACATGCGAGATCGTCTCATAACGGGATTGGACGGCCCCGCTACGGGTTGCAGATTAAGAGCATATGACGCAGGCGCCGGTGGACTGTTAGCCGAGAACACGGCTGGAGCTGAGGCAATGGAGACATGACCTGGCCGCAAGGTCATATCACGCTGCATCGCAAGCTCGGGATGCTGCGAGATAGGGGTGATAATTTCTGGGTGAATCATGCGGAGAGTGGAGGAAGCTGGTTGGGGCGCATGGTGGAAGTTATATCTTCCATCGTGCATAAAGTCTTCGTCAACATCGCCATCCATTCCACCCTCCATATCAGCATCCATGGCACCTTCAACGAATCCTTCGTCAAAGTCGTCGTCGTACTCCGTTTCATCATCGTCAGCATTCATATCTTCCGTGATCGTATTGAATAAGTCCGTCAAGAAGCTTCTCAGTTTAGCAACGCCGCTGCCCGAGTAGACACAAAAAGCCATCCTTTGGCTCATATTGAACTCCTAGAAGGCCGTCAACAGCTGATTAGATATGACATCTGTATCACTGACCTGTGGAGGTTGACGACAGAACTGCTGCAACTCGGGTTTTCTGAAAGAAGGGATACCCGTCAAGCTCAGATGAGTGAGCTTGTGGAGCTTTTGCAGTAGGAAGTGAACAGCCATGACCGATATTTGATCACAATAGGAAAGATGAATGCGTTCCAGAGTACTGTGTCGCTCAGCAAGAGCGTATATTGCCTCGTCTGTCAGATTGCTGACGCGCACAAGACCAATTCTTCTGAGCTTGGGTAAGCTGGAGAGCTCGAAGACGGACATGTCAGTCAGAAGAACGCAGTCTGTTTTATGGAATCAAATTTTATTCCAAAGCGAAAGCGAAGATGTCGTACTTGCAAAGTCAACATAACGTAGGCGGGTGCAGCACCGTGCAAGCGTCTTAATTGAGCGGTCCGTGATGTTGGCGGCATGTCCAAGATGCAAATAGTGCAAATGTTTGCCGAGAACACAAATATTCTCTACGGTCCTATCCGTCAATTGGATGCATTTCGAGAGAACGAGGTTCCGGATTTTTGAGGCATGGGAAATAATCCCGTCAACAGCATCATCCGTGATAAGCGCGCAGCCCGTCAAATCTAGCATGCGAAGATGATCCAAGGGTCTTGGGATTACTAAAGGCGGAAGCCCTTCATCTTGGCCCAAAGGGGCGGCTGGGAAAGGGTGATTCCGCGGGGTGACCTGAGGCTTGGCTGGCGCTGGGAAGGCGGCATCGGTGAGCTCGACGCACTGGGATAACCTCATTTCACGCATATGTGTAGAGTAGGTCCATATGTCGCGGACAGAGATATCTGAAATGTGTTTGCAATTATTCAAGTCAATCTCCAGAAGGAGGGGGCAAGACTTGGCAAGAGCTGAAACAGGACCGTCCGTGACCTGATCAACGCCACTGAGTTTGACGCGACGGAGAAGGGGACAGCTGGAAGCTAGCGCATATACGCCTGCGTCGGTAACCAGCCTGCATCCTGCGAGATTGATACCCTGTAGGCGCCTGGCAGCTGATGCCAGGCCGATGATGATTTGATCTGAAGTTTCGACGACTCCCGTGAGATCAATAGCGACCAGATTTGGGAGGCTAGGCAGTACGCGAAGAAGGGCCTCTTCGGAGATAGAGTTGCAATTTACGAGCGTCAAGCGCTCCAAGTGGTCGCACTGCGCTAAGCGGGAGAAAAGGGCGTCGGTAAGGTCGGCACCGAGGAACAGGAAGTTGAGACGGCGGATGAAGCGACTGTAAGTGAAAGTCTGGTCGCCTCTACTGAGGACCCTCATCATCTTTACGAGGGTGGAAAGCCTGGTGAAGGTAGGGCGGTGCCATAGAAGCTCAACTGAGCATTCGCACCATGAGCGCGAAACTAGTAATGAATGATAGAGATCCCTGGGAGTATGGAGGTGTTTGAGGATATGAATGAGGACCTCTGGTGGAACTTGGGACATGGGGGAGTGTGATGAATCGATTGCCCCATCTGCGGAGTGATGTAGGCGAGAAGCCCATTGAGCGGGTGATACTACAGAGGAAACTGGACCACCAAAAAACAAAGACTTGTTTATATCGTCATCTTCATTCTCTGAAAGAGAAGTTGTGGACTGTGACGGTGAATTCAAGCGGTAAAAAACCCTTGAAGTCCTGGCGGATGGCATACCTGCGCTTGTATTGAGGAGACAAGTCTCAGGCAATCCGAGCCCGGTAACCTTTGCTGACGAGCTGCATGGGAATTAACTTCTTAATTTGTATTCACATCAGATGACTAATTTATTTCCTAATTTGGGTGTGACCCCCTTTGAACAAGCTAAGCCCAATGCGCCTTGTGTTGGCTGCGTGCCTAGGCCTCTTGTCGCTGTCCTTACTCAAATTTCATGATACCCAACAATTTAGACAAATTTGTCTCTAATACCGCCAACCTCCAACGTCCTGCTCCCCCTGTGCCTGCCCATTCTCGCTTTTTCAAACTTGCCGGAAAATTCAATCCCCGTGATGCCCGCACTCGCTCAAAGGATACTCCACTGCCATCCCCAAACAGATCTACTAGTTCATCTTTAATATCCAACCCTGGATTTCCCCCTCCTGGTCCAGCTCATTACGCCGCTCGTCGAGCTCTGTGGCTCACTCCAACAAGGGTTCGCCACAGCGCTTCTCCATCTTCATCTCGTCAAAGATTAGAGCAACTTCTTAACGAGCCGGGTGCAGTAAAGAATGAACAAGCTTGGAAGGATGGAATTGAGAAAGTCTGGAAGGGTCTTGTAAATGGCGGTCGTTTGAAACGGAGCCTTCCCCTAACTCTCGTAGTAAGTTCAGCATTATCTCAAAACCCTGTTATCAGCTTACTTCTACTCTCTCTCGTGTCCAAGATTAAAGTCATCCATGCTGGTTGGCTCAGAGATCCTGATACTTGGCCTTCTGGCGCAGTAGCCCCAGATTCAGATCAGGATCCTGCAGCAGACCAGCCTGGACCTTCACGTCCGGTTACCATGAACCTCAACTCCCCCAATACCACCTCTCAAGGAATGGCCACTGAGGTCAATGAAATCAACCCTTCTGGACTTGTAATAGCTGCAACCTAAGATGTAGGATTGTTTTATCTCTGAGTCTTCTTGGAATGAACCGATTCATGTATTACGCGCTCTCCGGTCAGAACTATGTATTAAATGCATTTTTACTTCTTACCATCCAATGATTACAAGAACATGCGTGCGACGTTTTTGAGATACATGCAAGGGAATCGCTGCCGAAAAATATACTGGCAGAGGACTGATCTATCATGCCTACACGTCCTGAGAGGCTCAAGTCCGCGATGGTGGTGACACCTGTCGCCTAATCAGTTACGAGTCATGAGGTGTCTGTAAGATTCACATACCAATATAACGCCATCTCCCCGAACAAACAACATCTCCATTTTTCTCTTAGCCACCTAGAACGTCATAGCTAATGCCTCGGTTACTCAGTGTCGGACTTCAGACTCACTTTGACCGTTCCCTGCCCGTCCAGACCACCTTCGATGGGCTCTATGATCATGATGGTTTCTTCAACATCACTCAGAATAAGGTTCATATGACCATCATAAGCCTGTAAATGAAAATATTTCAGTACATGCGAGTGTATGAATTATATCGAGTCGACACACATGAAGCACGCCAGTCAACTCACGATCCCCCCGTAACTTCACAAAAACACGTTCACTGAGGGATAATCTGATGAGGTCGAATGGCTCCTGGATGCCCGACGATGAAGGATCCATTGAAGTGCAGAAGGGATTAGGTAAGCAGTAAGTGATCTTTCGAACTCAGACAGCTTGCTACTCTTTCGCCAATACCAGTACTAGTGACCTCGCCATGCCGGTACGTCGTATCATTCTAACTGGTGCAATAACTATTAACCGCAGTGTAGAAACACTACTGTGACTACTGTGATGTTTTTCTCACCCACGACTCTGCTTCAGGTATGTTAATTTCTTGCTAATAACCAGATTTCCATTCTGAAGCATCGCGTAGTGCGCAAAGCTCACAACAGTGGAAGAAATCACCTAGCAAACGTCAGAGACTACTATGCATGTTAGTGAGCAGTGGTTTTACACACCGACAGGGTATTTGATACACGATTCCAGCACTTGGCCATGACAAAGCACAGAGCATCATCGATCAGATCACTGCGGCGTACGAGAGCGGAGGCGGCCCTCCTCCAGGAGGATTTGGGTTTGGACCTCACCACCTAGGTGCACCCCCACCACAATTTCCAGGCCCTCCCATGGGCTTCGGTGGTCCTCCCGGAGCATTTCCACGTAAGTACCTGATCCAAATGTTGGTTTACCCTGACACTGAATTTCTTTGCAGCTCGTCCACCTTTCCCTCCCGGACCCTTCCCACCTCCAGGCATGATGGGACCTCCACCCGGTACTGTGCCACCTTTCCCTCCTAGTGATGGTATGCCACCTCCCTCAGCAATGGGTCCTCCTGGCGGTTTCCCAGGCGGTATGTCGTTCTCTCCATGTTGTCAAAAGTTGGGATTAAGCAAACTATAGGTCCTCCTCCATTCCCTCCAAATGGCCCTAACGGTGGGGGACCAGGTGGCAGCATGCCGCCCTTCCCCCCACATGGTAACTTTGGGCCACCGAGTGGTAGCCCACCCCCACCCAACCAAAATGATGGTCCTAATGCGGGACCAGGCGGTATGCATCCTGACAGACTGAGAATGATGGCTAGCAGGTAATTGTGATCACCATCTATTGGGTGTCAATTCTGTGGTGGGTTGTACGTTTCCTAGTATATTCCTAGAAGGTAACAGGCTATAGCTCCCTTTCCTTCCTGTCTTCTCAGATGTTTTCAGTTCTTTACTGTGTCGATGTAGTAGTTCTATATACCTTGATCGACCTGATCATGAAACTGAAAGTTGTGTTGCACGGTATGGACACCGAATCTTTGAGACCACATTGCTATCTGTCTTCTGGTGAACATGGCTGTGCACCTCGACTTATGCCCTTATGTTCTGGCAGAGGTTTGAAATCTATAGCACTCTGGAAAGAACTTCTGTAGCAAGGGCAGTTGGTGTTGTGGAGGTTCCCCAGCTCAGACTAGGTCTGTCTGTCCACGACCAAGGTCATACTCTACTGTCACTTTCTGAGTTTCATACTATTAGCGCTCGTGCAACTACTGCAGATCTGTGGTAAGACAATGCTTAACCTTCCTTTTATGGAAAAACCATCCTTGCAGTAACACCGTCAAGTTCACAAACTGTTGTGCAATCATGGCAGTCTCAGCGTCCGACATACGCAGTGCACTATCTTTACCAAGCTCTTCAACACCGGTTCAATCCGCGACACCAGCTCCCCGAAAATCTCAAGGCCAAGTTACCAAGAAACCTGAGGGGATTTCTCGAGAGCTCTATGCACTTATTGGACCCTCCGCGCCTTCTCTTGTAGCACATTTAGCTAAGCCACGTCTGAAGCAGAAGCCAAACTTTGGGTCCGGTGGAAAGGTCAAGTGGTAGGTCTCCTGTTACACTCCCGTATGTGTACTCATTAAGATGGTGCATGCAGGGAATGGAGACCTTTTAGGAACAGTGCACGCACCGATTCAATGCAACTGGGACATTGGGCCAAGGCAACTGATGATCCCGATGCAGGTGTGTGCCATCGGGCCAACGCTGTATAATTACTAAAACCTCGACGCAGAATACCACTTTACGAAGTATAACGTGCAATCACAGTCATATACCTACTCACAAGAGGAATACACGCGTTTACTCGAAGGCAAGTTCATTTCTCGATATACCTGCGTGATCTAACTTCTTTGTAGATAAGGATTGGACGAAGGACGAGACGGACCATTTATTTAATGTTGTGCGAGAGTATGATACACGGTGGTATGTGGTACATGACCGCTATGAGCCTCCACCAGATGCCCCAACGCGCTCTCTTGAAGTAAAGTACAAAAACCTTTACAGTTACGCGGTGCTGACTTGCAGCAGGATATGAAGGATCGGTACTACAGCGTTTGCAGAAAACTCATTCGGAACAGACCTTGGGCAGGTGATGAGGCGAGTAAGGCTCAGCTTCTCAATACTTATCAGTTTGACAAAGGTCCGTGATTCCTATGTTTCGGTGGTGAGAGATCTAACAGCCGTCTGTTGCATTTCAGACCGCGAGAGAATGCGGAAAGACTATATCTCCAGCCTCGAGGACCGTACACCCGAGGAAATCGCCGAGGAAGAGGCCCTGTTCATCGAACTGAAGCGGTTGGAGCAAAACGAACGCAAATTCAAGAAGGAGCGCGATGAACTTCTCCGCACGTTGCTTGGCATTGACTCTGGACTTCCTGACATAGTTGCTGAAGAAGATGGACTTTCTGCTCTATCTGCGGAAGGATACAAAAAGAGAAAGAAGAATGCAAATGAAATTGAAATACCGTCTACACCGTCAAACATAATCTCTCTAGGGCCTCCACCACCAAAGAGGGCTCAGTCAGTGAAGTCAGCAGCTTATGGTATGTCGAGTTTCGATCCAAATGCTAATTCCGAAGTTCATTCTCCCACTTTAGACGCACAACACTGTATTATCAGGGTTGAACCTCCCGCTTCATCGACAACGAAAATCACTCACGTTCCTGTACACCTTCGCTCCTTTAAACTTCCCGCACCGAAGGCAGCGATATTACCCAAGGTCACCCAGGCTCTTGCTGAGCTAGGCATCAACCATACACGCTTGGTCATGCCTACCCGTGAAAACTGTGTACGACTAGAGTCGCTGATCGAAGCGACCACTGCCTTGATTGACACGAAGAAAGTTGTAGATCGTGTAGAACAAGATATTCGAGTGTTGAGAGTAAGACTCGGGAGGGCAAGTGAGGGTGCTGAGGAAGATGGGAAGGAGGGAACGCCAATGGAAGTTGATGGAGGTGCAAGTGGGGGAGCAGATGCCGACGCGGACGCCGAGGGTGAGGTCGATGGCAGAGCACAAAGTATACTCAGCACACGAAGCGGCCGAGGGCGCAAACAGGTTCGTTGCTCTTCTCAAAATATTGTCGATGCCTATTTGAATCTTAGGCTCAGTCTCGCCGATCAATGTCCGTGTCATCCATCGGCACTTCAGCATCGGCACGAGTTGGTAAGAGACAGAAGCGTAGCTGACAACGTGCATGCTACGTCGTTACATGATAAAGACCGACTCATGTTTGCTCGTAGAGGCTACACAAGAATAAATTTGATATAAATCCTCTGAATCTCATTCAATAGATCGAGCGCATCAGAAGCACTGGATTTTACGTCTGTGTGAACCGCAGCACGAAATTGACGATGATAGCAACTGCAGGGGAAATCAGGCGATGTTGAAACCGGCAGAATAAAAACTAGACTGACTGAGGAGTGCGGAGCATAGAATGGTCTGGTTTAAAATTGTTTAGCTAGATACTACAAATGTTTGCCGAGAACTCACAGGTCCAAGTCGGTCGTCGTAAGGTCCCCGCCCTCCCTTGCGGATAGAAGCAGCCCTCCAATGATACGTATATAATGCATAGATCATGACAGACATAGCTTCATCCAGTCAATGAAAACCATGCAACCGAGATGTTTAATACAATCTGTGAGCTTACCAACAACAGAGAACATTGCTGCACTAATCCTCCCAACCTGTGCAAGACAAACGGTTAAAGCAAGCCCGATTTTCAGAAGCAGCTAGCTAACGCACTTTGTCACCGAAGTTCAGCAGCCCCACCGCAAGACCACCGAGGACAACAGTGAAGTGGAGCCATGATAAGAAGGTACGCTCGTTGGCGAACGAGACCTTGGGTTCTACGCGCACTGGGAGTGCGATGCGCTTTGAAGCAGTGCGCTGGAGTAGAGGCTGGGTCGACATCAAGGCTGATTGAGTGGCTGGAATGAGTCAATGGCAATCAAAACCAAAATCCTCTGCTACTTACATGGACTTCCGTAAGGGGTTTCAGAACTTTGTTACCATATTAGGAAGTCAATTCATTGTATTGTCTCGATTTGAAGCTTAAGTATAAGCAGCACTACCGTACCACTCAGCGCTCGCGGCATCACTTCATCTCTCATGCTTTTTCTGCCGGAATCCCATGGACGTTTTCCGGTAGGGGCGACCACTTTCAAGTTTCCCGTAACCACGAAAGTGCTGGGCACTGCGAAGATACACGGGCATGGTGACGGTGGACGTTCAAGTTTGAATCCTGCTTTACAACTAGAGGAAGTCGTATTCACTGCCTATTATCCTGCGGACGTAAAGGGAAACAATATTAAGAAAGGCCTGGACTGGCTTCTCCGGTCAGTATCGAAGTTACGCTGCCAGCAAGTCAGGCTCACAGTTCTAGTCCGCTGCGAGCATCTCTACATGGGTATGCACATTATTCAGGCAGGTCTTGCAACGTATATCATATAGAGATATCTAATCGAGCACCTTTACCAGGTATTTCCCCCTGGCTCTTATGGCCTATCGTGTATCTCTACGGTACCTTGTTGAAAGTGCAAATCTTAGCCACGGAGCGGAATACAATAGCTAATTCAAGGCTGTTAGATTCCAGTTTATCCGAACGCACCTCTTTCAATGCAGCGCCCCACTGCATCTCATGGACATACCAGATTTAAAACCCAGTCTTGGCCTCTTGTTATATTCTCACACGGCCTGGGCGGTAGCCAGACAGCTTATAGGTATTTCTCGATGTGGTGCAGCACTAAATCAAACTAAGATTGTGCTACAGTCAATTGTGCACTCGTCTTGCATCCTCGGGACGAGTAGTTCTAGCCATCCAGCACCGTGATGGCTCAGGTCACGCATTCATTTCATCGACTACCGGACTTGGACTCTACGTCAGAGAGAAGGACTTGATGTATGTATCTTCATTTGAATATTTTTATTCATTGAGAGAGTGAGAACTAAGTGGTTTTTCCCAAGTTGGACTTCAGATGACGAAACAACGATGGACAACTTCCGAGAGCAACAGCTAGCTTTTAGACGACACGAGATATACCTTGCATTCCACAGCTTTAAACAATTAGTTCAAGATGGATACCAAGGTTTAAGCCATGGCTTACAGACCATAGACAAGGAACCCATCGACTGGTCTTCATGGACCAACGGGGACGATTCCAAGGCAGTCGAATGTGACAAAGACGTCCTCCTTGCTGGTCATTCATTTGGCGGTGCTACTGTTGCAAGTGGGTCATTTTTTACAAAATGTGCAAGTGATTTATACTAGCTAAGCAGCTCACGATCCTTTCTACGGATCCTCCTGCCGATGTCTCTGCACCTATTCCTGTGCACAAAGCCTTGATTTTGGATCCTTGGCTGGAACCGATCCCATCCCCTGGCCCATGTCCACCTCAGGGACCAGGTGATGCTTTGCCGCAGTTGTTTGTCATCAGCTCTGAGAGATTCAGCCTCTGGAAGAACCACTTCGCACGACTGATCGACGTGGTGCAAGCCTGGGAGCCCGAGAAACGGAGAGTGCTGACTATCTGTGAGTTTCTTCGCATTCTCTGTACATTAATCATACATGAGTTTATCTGACTTGCGCTCGCCGCAGTACGCTCGCAGCACGACTCGTTCTCGGATTTTCCACTCCTTCCGCTTGTTTCTCGGAGAGCTGCGCGCATAGTAATGGACAGGATTATGGAATTATCAGAGGCATTTATAGATGGTGATGTAGATACGTTTGTGGACGAAACTGCGACTAGGAAGATGGAAATTCGTATAGTCGGGAAAAAGCCAGACGGTTCACCACAACGACAGCTTGTGGGCGAGGTCGGGGATCTCATAGCTCACTGAAACAAATACCGTTTAACACTGGCGCTCATACTCGCCCATAGATAATCAAATTGACTATATATATGCGTTTACGTTGAAGTCACTGATTGTAACCTGACTCAGATCTGTAACATTGATGTAACATTGTAGAGAACCGTACACCTTTTCCCTGATGGCTCCTCCCAAGTCTGATCCTGCGGCATCGGACACTTCCATTCCTCTCTTTAAGTCTATAGGTCTCTCTCAGGCCAAAGCGGCAGAAGCAGCAAAGAATGCTAAAAGCGCCAATGTCCTTCGCAATCTGATCGTTTCATACGACCTTACCGAAGCTCGCCTTGATGAAAAGCAGGCCACCCTCGTCACCGCACTTGCTGGCCAGCTGGCCAAGACGGATTCTGTAGAACATGGCGAACAAGACTTCTCTGTCAAGGCAATCTTGCAGGGGAAGCTCAAATCCGTTGATCAGGTCAATGGTGAGTTCTATCATGCGACATTTGCATTTACCAGTGACCGGTTTATGTGCAGCTGCTGTCAAATATCTCGAGACACATAATGCGCCCATCAATGAGCTTGAATTCGATACAGAGTGTGGTGTCGGTGAGATACCTTCATCATGATGTACGATCATTGTACCGATCGAATGTTACAGGCTTCAGCATTGCATCCGAAGAGCTCTATAACACAGTCACGAGTTACATCCGGGAGAATGCCGTCACTGGCTGGCCTAACCTCGGTTCCGTCATTAGTGGAGTCAAGGCCAGCCCGGCTCTTCGATGGGCGAACCCCCTTGAAGTTAAGAATGCCGTCGAGAGGGCGTTTACTGAAACCTTTGGTGTGAAGGAGGCTGCGAAGCCAAAAGCTAAGGTATACTACATTCCTTGTCATCCCCGTTTACTGCCCCTGATTCCAGAGTGCAGGATCCTAAGAAAGAGAAGGCTCCGCAGCCAACGGCAACTGCCTCAGAGACCGGTGCTGGCTCTATTCCATCCAATAGAAAACCCGTTTTTGAAGAGGGCTTCTTGGGTGCATTGCACAAGCCAGGAGAGAACCCCCAGACCAGCCCCGAACTTCGTGAACAGCACCTGCGCGCGACTGATGGACAGGTGTGGACACGTTTCCCACCTGAACCAAACGGCTATCTGCACATCGGTCATTCAAAGGCTATCTTCGTGAACTTCGGTTATGCCGCGCACCACGGAGGGAAGTGTTATTTACGCTTCGATGATACCAACCCGGAAAAAGAAGAGGCCAGATATTTTGAGAGCATCATCGAGGTCGTCAGATGGCTCGGCTTCGAACCCTGGAAGATAACCTATTCTAGCGACTACTTTGATCAGCTATACGATCTTGCCATCGAGCTCATTAAGCGTGACAAAGCTTATGTCTGCCATTGCACTCGTGAGTGTATCATTTTCCCGCTTTTGTCTATCTGCTGAATGTGAACTGCTCTACAGAGGAGCAAATCAAAGCTGACAGGGGCGAAAAGGTATCAGCTCCTAAAGCCTGCGTGCATAGATCAAGGCCAATCCAAGAATCGCTGGATGAGTTCAAAAAGATGACTGATGGTTATTATCGACCCAAGGAAGCCAATCTCCGGATGAAGATGGATCTGACGGATGGCAACCCTCAGATGTGGGATCTCACGGCGTACCGTGTTTTGGATGCAAGCCACCATCGCACCAAGGATAAATGGAAGATATACCCCACCTACGATTACACGCACTGCCTCGTGGATAGCTTCGAGAATATCTCGTGAGTACCATAGCGTCATCCTCCCATTTTCTGTTGATTGACATATGAAATTTCAGACATTCCCTCTGTACCACGGAATTCATTGCTTCACGCCAGTCATATGAGTGGCTTTGTGACGCTCTGGATGTATACAAACCGAGGCAATCGGAATTTGGTCGTCTTAATCTTCAAGGGACGATCAACTCGAAAAGAAAAATTCTCCAGCTGGTAGATGAAGGTTACGTTAGCGGATGGGACGATCCTCGTCTCTACACCCTCATCGCCCTCAGAAGGCGAGGCGTACCTCCGGGCGCGATTTTGTCCTTTGTCAGCACGTTGGGTGTCTCAACAGCTGCCTCAAACATCCAAATTGCACGCTTTGAACAAACTGTGAGGCAATATCTGGAAGGAAGTGCACCGCGTCTCTTCATGGTCATGCGTCCTCTCAAAGTCATAATTGAGAACGTTCCCGATGACTACCTTTTAATGGTGGACAAACCATTCCATCCCAAAAATCCCCAGCTCGGATCTTCGCAGATTCCATTTACCCGCACGATTTACATTGACGCAGACGACTTCAGGCTGGAAGACTCAAAAGACTACTTCCGCCTTGCTCCTGGAAAGAGTGTCGGCCTATTCCAAGCACCTTATCCGATTACATGTACATCGTACAAGACTGATTCCGCCACCGGTGAGGTGACAGAGGTATTCTGTCGTCTTGAGGATTCTGGCTCCCCTCCGAAACCTAAGGCATATATCCAATGGGTCGCAGAACATGCGCCTTCTGGAAGCCCTGTTCGCATCGACGAAACAAGAATATTCCACCCTCTGTTCAAGAGCGATAACCCGCTCGTGGCCGTCCCTGACTTCAGAGCTGACATCAACTCTAACAGCATGGAAGTCATAAAGGGCGCCATGGTCGAAGTCAGCTTCTGGCCGCTTGCAAAGCGGTCTATCGCAGACGCCCTCGAGGAGGCTCGGGAGAGATCGGCTAAAGCCAAAGCCATCCCAGGTGCGGGCTCTTGCGATGTCGACACTCCAGAAGTCACGCCAGAGCAGCTTGTCGGAAAGGAGTGTGTACGATTTCAAGGTCTGCGTGTCGCGTACCTTGCAGTAGATGCGGACTCTCGCTTGGGTGCTCTGGAGGAACCTTCAGATGTTACTCCAGGGATTAGGCAAGGTGATTATTTGGTACTCAACCGCATTGCAAGTTTGAAAGAGGATGCTGGAAAGGGGATGTGAAATTTACTTGATCAGTTACGATAAGATAGGATCGTTAGAACTATGTAGCAGTCGGATTTCAGCATGTACGACCAATACTCAGGTTGTAAATCTCGCTGCGACAATGTTGCATCAAATAGATAAAATTATTACTGCTTGGGGGGGCAGTATGTACATTATGTTGCTACCAAGGCATGGAGATTATAGATCTCTTTGCGTACCACATAGTATATGTCGGAAACGTTACCTTCCAACTCCACTCTTCCTCGAGCTGTCTTGCGGACAGCAACTGTGTCTTGTGAAGTACTGGAGGACTGATCCCGTCTCGCCCCAGCGCCGCAAATTAGTACACCCTCACCAACCAATTCAGCCTGAACACCGACTGATGCTAGTCGGCTTTTAAGCGCAGTCAATTTGAGCTCCCCTATCATCGTTGACCGCGGTAAAATCTGAATTGGCCGGGAACCTAGTATTCGTGGGGTATGCAGTACAATTGCATTCGGCGTCGGTATCGCTGACCCCAAGGGTTCCAGAATGGGTATGGTGGAGCTGAAATGACTAGCAACGCGTCCGGTCACATAACCCACTTCGTTGTCTTCGAACTACCAAATATTTATTCATATCGACTCGAAATTAGAGGGGTGGACTTACCCTTGACATTTTGATAGTGTTCAGTAGCTCATCACTCAAGGATATCGAGAAACTATTTGTGTGTTGTCCAATCTGCACCGTTTCTCCGACAGAAGGAGCGTATATATCTCTCGTCATGGACCGAATGTTCGCACAGCTGTCAATGAGAGCGTCGGCAGCGGCGGCCTGGGCATGGACGACAATCTACCCGAGTATCGTTAGCATACAAAACGACAGATCGACGTAATTACTAACCATCTTTCTGGGATTCACTTGGGGCACAATCATTTTCACCGCACGACCATCGTTGAGACCTTCCATATCAACAAAGAGAAGTCGACAAGCAAGTTGTATCTCAACCTCCGAAGTAACAAACTTCGAAGGAGGTTCACGAGGGGCCTTGCATCAGGCTAGTCAGTTAAATGATTATTCGTGCCACCTAAAACCTTTACCTCAGCTTCACCTTCAGCCTGATTTCGTCTTGCCTCCCTGGTTGCCTCATCGTCTGCTTCATTTTCCAATACTTTACCTTTCCTGAGCCACATGCCAACATCAATAGTTTCGCCATACTCATCCACCCTCCGTTTCTTTTCGACGTAAGGAAACATGCGGAAACGGTGAGTCTGGCCGCCAGCGCTCTTGAAGAATGATGTTGCTTTAGAGACGTTCCCCTTGAGGTAAATGTCGAAGGAGAGCAGTTGTTTCGTCAATCCCTCATCAATATCAAGCCCCCAGTCGGCATCATCCTCATTTTTAGGAACTTTCCGTTTTCGCGGCGAACCAGTTGCAGGATTGGAGATTTCGTCAGTATCCATTTGGCTTTCGTCCAATGCGCGCTCAACTTCGTCTTCTTCATCCGAGTCTGAGTCTGAATCTTCGTCGCTCTCGTCTTCATCCGCTTCTAATATGCGTTGGTTACGAGCCACAGATGCTTGATGAGCAGCTTCTCTGTCCTTCGCCGCCTTCTCCTTTGCAAGAAAGGCCTCCAGCTCTGTACCTTGAAGAGGAACCTTGGAGTTTATCTAGACGTAAATAGATTAGAAACGTGCCAGGTAGGTACAAACTGTCCAAGTTACCTTCAAAGTCATGGCCCCATCCATCATAACGTTGCTACCAATTCTACCTTTGTCCCACTTGTCATCACCTCTCTGAGAGTTGTTCCATTTATCAAAAAGGATACGCCCCAGTGTGCCTTCTTCGCCGCGACTAGTCAGGAGGACCACATTGTCTGGGACCGCGGCGAAGTCAGAGAATAGTAGACGTGACGGTCCGTGTGAAAGTGAGGCAGGGACAGCAAGGATCAGCTTCGGCTCCTTGGACGAGTATGTTTGCAGAAGGGATTGTGGACTGGGAAAGAACTCCAGATACCTGCACAGGGTGATTTTAGTCCATCGCCTTCTACTTTCGAATTTCACTTACTTGAAGCGCAATGCAAATGCTCCCAGCGCCTCGTCGTCTGCATCCTCATCGCCACGTCTCCTCCTAGCACCTCCAGTTCTTCCGCTTCCATCAACACCAACATCTTCTTTACTCACTGTCCCGCCAAGCCACTCCATCATACTTCGGACGAAGGTTAGCATTTCACGCCCGTTACGCGACAATAAACAGATGGGAAAGCGGAAATCAGCATATTTCCAATGCTGATCGAGTAACACGAGGAGCTCCAGAAGACGCGTACTCGAGTCACAGGGAAGTAAAAGAGAGGAGCGGGACGACAGCGTTGCGCTTATGGCATCTGTCCACCATAACATCAGCACGAACCCATTCAAGCTGGATGAACGTTCGAACCTATCAAAGCAGCGTCGCGGTCCTTTCTTCTACTCGTGATGACGTTCACGCGGTCGGCGTCTGTAATGAAGAGATCTGGTCGGGCAAGGGGTTCGAAGACACCACCTGCTGCGGGACGGTAGAGAACAGTGCCATCTATATGTCGCTCACGCATGTGATTCAAATTCACAGCATAGACAATCGTCCCAGCGGAAGGGGATCTTATTTTCCATATAGTTCCACCCAACGTGTGCCCTGCTGCAAATGGCGTAATGGTCAGACCTTGACACTTTCCTGAAAGTTGGGAATATCAATGTTCCGCCCATGATTTATTCATGGTTAAACGTTACCTTGTAGATGGGTAGGTTGAGAATATCTGAGAGTGTTTACCGCGTCGAATGCTTCGTGTACCTCTTGAACGGTAGCGACAAATTTCTTAGGCTCATTCTTCGACTTTGGCGAGCGTAACTCTGAACTCTCTGCCCCTTCTGCAACAGCAGACGAGTCGTTGTTTTCCTCCTCCACAGCGTCAACTTCTTGTTCATCTCGAATTCCTTCCACATCTTCCATTGTTGCAATGCGAGCCATTGCCTGTACTGGAAGTGTAGTATAGCAGGGTGCTCTGAGATCCCAGTGACAGTATGCATAGGCGTATAAGCCGGAATGTGCAAGGTCACCATGAGATAGCAGAACCAAGTCGATCTCTGGAGCATACCTGGGTAACGTTGGATCGTGCAGGTTGAATTTTAGCTATCACTCACTTTCTTACTATTTGACAGTACTCTTCCCAAGGATAAGTCACTCCATCCCCGGACTCAGATTGTGTTTCGATATTCTCGGGGTTCCAGTCAGGTGATCCACAATCGAGGAGAATACGAATATCGTCAACCTGTAGCAAGTACGCAAGTGGAACGGTTCGAGATGACCGGGCTGCACCAGAAAGAGGTGTGAATGTAATCATTTGGTACACAGTCCAATGTCACTTTGAATGTTCCTGTGAGCACGCTAGGCTTACAAAAAAAGAAGTTCTATGAGCGTCTGTTTGTTTTTAAAGGCTTTGCTCAACAACGTCCAAACAACGATGAGACCGTTCTTCATCACGGTATCAGCTGGCATTAAGCTATGGCAGCCCAGAGATCATTTGTACAAATTCAGTTCTCGATTGGGTGCTCGCTGTCCAGTGCCCGAACAAAATCATCAGGAGGAGGATATCGTATGTCGTGTTTTTCAGGTGCTCCTGGTTTCTTTTGCATCTTCGTCCATGTACTTCACGCAACATGAACAACTCAGCATAAGCGATTCAGGACCTCATGACCGCTGTTGAAACTACCTCCACGTCCCCCTCAGCAATGAAAGCTCATGTCCGCTCGGGCCAGCTCAGGCTTGGTTTGTAACCCTGACGTCATTAGATTGGAGTGATGGCGATGAATCTTCAAGCTTCGTGGCTGACTCGTGGTCGCGGTGAGGGGGTACTGATACATCCTCTCAGCGTCTGCCCCTTACACTCTGGCTTGCTCTTTGTACAACAATGACAGTCTCTACATTCTCAGCGGCAGTGCATATTACTCCAAGTGCGTTGGACCGTCTTCTCTGACCCGTACACTCCTTTATGCGTCTTTAGCTGTCATCAAGACCCTCTATACCCATGGAAAACGGAAATCAAGGAAGCTGAAGGATAAAGATGGGCAACAAGAGGCCACCGATGATATTTTCTTTGACGAGTGCGTCTCATTGCAGTCAACATTATTGCTCATTGATGTATTCCAGGGCGTTTCACATCGTTAAATCATTCATTCTTATGGGCACAAAGAACACCGTGGAATCTCTCCAAGCATTGTAAGGTGCAATTTATGTTTACCAGGTCCTTCATTCACAGTGATCCTCCATGATCAGTACAAATACTCATGTACCTGCTCCACCTTGGACCGCTGTTGCTCCTGTGCGCGTCCCGCTGCGTTCATGCAACCAGGCGGCAGACCTCCTGACACAATGGTTTGGTTCCGAAGATCTTAAACGCGTTGTTGGAGGTGAAAAGTGGTGGCAAGTGCGTGGTTTAGATGGGATTGATGCTGAGTGGATTGCTGAGAGGTCACACTTGCGGCCTGAAAGTGTTCACATAGATGCTGGGAGGGAGTACAGCGAAGAGGAAAAGCTTGTAATATCGATGGAGCAGTTAGAGACCACCATGGTGAGTTTACCGACTTTTTCTTGCATACTCTCTGACTCCCGTAACAAAAGCTTTACATTCATGGAGGCGGATACTATTGGGGCTCCATCAGTGAATATACCAATCCGCCTGGTACATACCTCCTGACTTAACCTGGCCCCTAGATACCCATCGTTATCAAATCATCAAATACGGTATGTTCATGTAAGTTCCTGGCATCTTTACTTATTCTCTTCAAGCACGTAAAACTAGGGGGCGGGCATTTAGCGTCAATTATCGGTAAGGTTCGACACCCTTACAGGGTTCATTTTATATATGGTCTTTCTCTCCAGAAAGGCTCCACAATACCCATGGCCATGCCCCCTACACGACGTCCTCGCAGCATGTGAGTTAATCACCATTTAGTTCTAAAATCGAGACCGTGAAGACCGAGTTTTTCCTATATGAAGATCTCTACTTGATTCAGCCACCCCCTGACACTGTTCATAAACCCATTCCTGCTTCAAAAATCGTCTTCGCTGGCGATTCGGCAGGTGGCGCATTATGCCTCACAATGCTAACTGTACTGCGGGATTTGGGTCAACCGTTGCCAGCGGGAGCAGTCCTCATCAGCCCGTGGGTAGATTTGACACACAGCTTTCCCAGTATTCATACGAATACGGCTACCGTGAGTTTAGAGCATGGCGCAGGATCTTCATTTTTGATTCGGCTAGTAGGATATCATACCTCCTCATGGATTCATGAACAAACCCTCTGTGTCGTGGCCAGTGGATCCAATCAAGGAAGGTGGACACGTCGCTCGCGCACGTTCCGATCCACAGCCGAAGCCGTGTCATGTGGACACTCCTTGTGTTGATAGAAATGTTGCAGTAGACACTGCCCAGGTTCCTCCTAATGATGCTGAGAAGCTTTGTGGTTCTATCCCTGCTGGTTCTAAGCAGGAAACATCAAACGGTCCCACATCGGGCGTTCCCGTGAAATCTCAGGAAAAAGCACCGATGTTCGATCGAGAGAAGGATGATCTCGCTGGTAGAAGACACGAGCGAGACCAGGACAGAAACAGAAACAGAACTAGTGCGATGCTTATGGATAACCTTACTGGGAATACTGGGCGCGGACCTGGCTTGGATTCAATCCCTGATCTAGATGACATTGATTTTTGGCAGCCCGAACCCCCGAAGGTGCTCATGAAAAATCCTGGAGATGTTCCGTTGGAACTACGGTCGCAGATCCAGCACTATGCTACCACAGAGTGAGACGCCTCTTTATTCAGTTCTTATATTTGTTGATGGTTATTGTCCGCGAAGGCAATTGTCGCATCCGCTAGTCTCACCTGTTCTTCAAGCCTCCTTAGGCAACCTCTGCCCGTTGTACATCTTGGCAGGCGACGGGGAAGTGCTTCGCGATGAAATCATATATCTAGCGCATAAGGCAGCCAACCCGGCTGAGTACCCAGTACGAGAAGGTGTACTTAGAGACGGATCCAGGCAGAAAGAGAATGCGCTTAAATTTTCTACGCCCACCAAGGTCCATCTCCAGGTATACGATGGTACGTCACTCCTCTCCTCGAGACCCTCTGTTGAATCAAAGACTCCAGGAATGTGTCATGTTTTGACAGTCTTCAGCTTCACGAGCAGTGTGAGATAGCTATGAGCTTATGTCTCAATTACTGACAAGTCGAACAGGCAGACTATGCTTATTGTTCTATTGCGGAGTTCGCGAAACATGTCACTCAACGTTCAGCAGAGCACCTTGGCCGGAATCCGTTTCCTGACTCACACCGACCATTGATGGAACCCAAGCCTAATACATACTCCATTGACAAAGCGTTTATAAGAAAAGATACAGCGATGGAGAAGCTCAAGTCGTCGCCGCAACTCTTACCTACAGCTCAGGGGCACTCACCGGAATCTGCGGAGGAGCCGCGCGCCCTCATTTACTTGGAGAATGAAGATCAAACGACACAAGAAATCGAACCCAGGGAGGTCAAGTGGCAAACACCAGGACCTGACGTACCGTTGCACGCCATGGGTGACTGTTCGGTGAGAAGTTGCTTGGCGGCTTTCCTATTACTTAAATGCTCACTTTTGACAGGGAGACAAGTTAATGATTCGTGAGCGCGTGGATATCCATGGTCTAGTTCGCTCCATGGAACCGAAAGAGGATATTCCAGCTCTGCAGCTTAGACCATCAGAGATTGGCATCATCAAGGAAGAGACTCTTTTCAAGTGGCTGGACGGCCAAGAGGAGTGGGACAGGCGTTTCAAGTACCGCGCAACCAAGGTAATGAAGAAAAGAAAGGTTTTCGAAGGGATGGCCAACTCGATGATTAAGAACGCAAGGAAACAGGGCCTCCTACTGGCGGGAGAGAGCAATAATATTGTTGAGAGGCCAATAGTCGGGACACCGAGTACTGCACATGGGGCCATTCAAGAGGATCGAAGATGGGGGCCACTAGACCTGGGGGACGAGCGGCCGCCACCTACAGCGATTGCTGCGAGACGAGACACAGTGAGTAAGCTTTGTTATTTAAATTTCTGGTATTTACTGAGCATCTACAGCGAGAAGCACTTGCTCTGCTTAAGAAGAGCATTTACCACACGGCGCCAGCCACACACAAGACTGTTCCAAGAGTGAAAACCGTTATCCCCGCGGCTTTTAATCCCAATGATACCCCATTCCGACCTCCTAGACAGTCGGTTTCAGAGCAGCAGGTACACAGTGGCATGCGATACATTCACGGACTGAGGATGTGGCAGTCCATTGTGAGGTAAGATGACAATTCGATTTCCCACATGTCAGTACTATAATCAAGCTCTAGCTACTTTGCTCGCAAGGTTGCTGTGAAAGCTGCGGAGGACACGCGACGCGTAGGAAATGGACTTATGGAGGTTGGAGTTAAGGCTGCTAGCACTGTGAGGTCGGACACAGTAGGCAGTGGAGAGGAGTGCAGGGTTTGATGGTCGCGTTGAGTAATAGGGACAACACATGTTCGCTAATCTCCCGTAGAGAACCGCTCTACTAATTCTACTAAGTACTTATGGGGAGGCGTGAGAAGGGTTAGCTTAAGTAAGCGCCATGTGTTTGTCGCACTTTTAACCCTACGCCCTTTGATCTGGACCATCACCCCATCCTCGCCTCCCGTCCAAACCAGTAAGCTTTTTCGACGCGTCTTTCCGTGTCGCATGATGCTGATACATCATCCTCCTACTTTCTAGCCAAAATCATCCAGAAATAATGCGTGAAGTCATCTCTGTCCACGTCGGTCAAGCCGGTGTTCAAATCGGAAATGCCTGTTGTAAGTGTTCTACCACTTTGGTCATGTGCAATCGCCTTTTGTTATTTTTATTTCAACATTCGACGCGTGCTAGACGCATGCAATTCGCCGCGATTTGACCCTATTAAGTTCTGATTGTTGATTATGTATCATTGCAGGGGAGTTGTATACCGTTGAACACGGACTCAGCGTGATTGTCTTTCCTGGGATTCTGCGCGTATTTACTCAAATTTTTATTGTAGCCTGACGGTCGTCTGGTCGAAGGATCCCCTTCTGCCAACGATGGTGGCTTCAGCACTTTCTTCTCGGAGACGTCCTCGGGCAAGCACGTTCCGCGGTCACTCTACATCGACCTGGAACCGAATGTGATCGATGAGGTCAGAACGGGTACTTACAGGAGTCTCTTCCACCCAGAGACCCTCGTCACTGGCAAGGAAGATGCCGCCAGCAACTGTGAGTCCTTTCATCGCCATCGATTTGAAATGCAGTTCCCTATATTTGGTGCCCTAGACGCCCGTGGTCACTACACTATCGGCAAGGAACAGATTGATGTAGTTATGGACAAGGTTCGCCGTCTTTCAGACAACTGCAACGGTCTGCAAGGCTTCTTCGTTTTCCACTCCTTCGGTGGTGGAACGGGATCCGGTTTTGGTGCTCTTATCTTGGAGCGTTTGTCAACCGACTACGGTAAAAAGTCAAAGCTTGAGTTCAGCGTGTACCCCGCTCCAACAATGGCTAATTCTGTGGTTGAACCTTACAACTCGGTGTTGACGACGCACACTACCCTGGAGCACTCCGATTGTTCATTCATGGTGAGTTCACATGGTTCTTGTAGTACAATTTCTTACCCTGGGATTACAGGTGGACAATGAGGCAATTTACGACATCTGCAAGAAGAACCTCAACATCTCGTCTCCTGGCTTCACGAACTTGAACCGATTGATCGCACAAGTTGTTTCGTCCATAACGGCATCTCTGCGCTTTGATGGCTCGTTGAACGTTGATTTGAACGAGTTCCAGACCAATCTTGTCCCGTGAGTTCAATTCTTGCTAATATTACAAGTTCACATTTAATCCCCCGGTCAGTTTCCCGCGCATCCATTTCCCTCTTGCCACCTTTGCACCTATCATTTCAGCGGAGAAGGCACACCATGAGCAGAATTCTGTTGCTGATATGACCTTCTCGTGCTTTGAAACGGGTAGCCAGATGGTGAAGTGCGATCCCAGGGAGGGCAAATACAGTAAGGGTCACCTTTAATTGCGAATCGTATTTTACTCATGCGGTCACAGTGGCCTGTGCTCTCCTCTACCGTGGCGACGTCGTGCCTAAGGATGTCAACGCAGCTGTCAGTGTCATCAAGACGAGGCGTACGATTCAGTTTGTTGACTGGTGTCCCACCGGATTCAAACTGGGTATCTGTAATGAGCCACCTGCTCACATTCCTGGCGGCGACCTTGCCAAAGTCTCTCGTAGCATGTGCATGTTGTCAAACACCACTGCCATCTCAACCGCGTGGAGTCGTCTCGACCACAAGTTCGACCTTCTGTACTCGAAACGTGCCTTTGTGCACTGGTATGTTGGTGAAGGTATGGAGGAGGGTGAGTTCTCGGAAGCTCGCGAGGACCTTGCTGCCCTCGAAAAAGACTATGAGGAAGTCGGTATTGACTCTGCTGATGTTGAGGAAGCTGGCGAGTACTAGATGCACGTAATCCTCCTGTTGTCCCTCGTTCTCGGAAGTTCGTTCCCGCATAATTTCTTTACCATTACCACTGCCATCACGATTTACGTATAACGTCCATTATATCCCGCTTGTCCTCAGAGGTTTTTACGCATTTTACTTGGAACATGAATTACGAATCTCTTTTATCAGTCTATTCGGAACCCAGGATGCAACGCAGGAAGCCTATCAAGCGCCGGGAGGTCCGTGTCGTCTCCAGCATATTTCCAAATTGAGAAATTCTTTCCAAGAAATTTTGACCTCTTGAAGTGGAAACATTTGAGTTCAGTAGCCTTCTGTTCCCTCCCGCCACGACAAACCGGTATACCAGTCATCAGCTCTTCTTAACGATTCATCATGCGCGAAGTCATTTCTCTTCATGTTGGTCAGGCTGGTGTTCAGATTGGCAATGCCTGCTGTGAGTGCCCTTTGCGCGTAATAAGGATCGTCTTAACTTTCGACCAGGGGAGTTGTACACCCTGGAACACGGCTTGAGCGTACGTTCGTGCCACGTCGCAAGTACATCATTGTCTAACGTCTCACATAGCCCGACGGTCGCGTCCTTGATGAAGCCCACAAAACTGACGCAGGGTTCTCCACGTTCTTCTCCGAGACTGGTTCAGGGAAACACGTTCCTCGCTCTCTTTATATTGATTTGGAACCCGGAGCCATTGATGAGGTCAAGACCGGTCCTTACAGATCTCTCTTCCACCCCGAGACCATGATCACTGGCAAGGAGGACGCAGCAAACAATTGTAGGTCACAGATCAAGTCACATACCAACTATGGGTAGCTCATGGGCTTTGCGCATGTAGATGCTCGCGGTCATTACACAGTCGGGAAAGAGTTAATCGATCCAGTCATGGATAAGATTCGTCGCTTGGCTGACAACTGCTCGGGATTGCAAGGATTCTTCGTGTTCCACTCGTTTGGCGGAGGCACTGGATCTGGTTTCGGCGCTCTCCTGTTGGAACGTCTTTCGACTGATTATGGCAAAAAGTCTAAGCTCGAGTTCTGCGTTTACCCTGCACCCCAATTGTCGAGTTCAATAGTTGAGCCCTACAACTCAATTCTGACCACCCACACGACTCTTGAACATTCTGATTGTTCGTTCATGGTCTGTCTTCTCATTCGTCTTCTGTGCTGCTGTACTCACTGGACTATGCAGGTTGACAACGAGGCTATCTATGATATCTGCAAGAAAAATCTTGGTGTCTCTCAGCCCGGCTTCACCAACCTTAACCGCTTGATTGCTCAAGTTGTTTCGTCGATCACTGCTTCGCTCCGCTTTGATGGTTCATTGAACGTTGACCTCAACGAGTTCCAAACCAACCTTGTTCCGTGGGTACCATCGCGTTTTCCATGCCATAAACAAGTTATTGAACAGTTACAGTTTTCCTCGTATCCATTTCCCATTAGCAACATATGCTCCACTTCTGTCCGCTGAGAAGGCCACCCATGAACAAAACTCTGTCAGCGAAATGACCTTCTCTTGCTTTGAGACTGGACACCAAATGGTATGATCACACCATCCTTCGAGTCATAATTTGCTCACGTGATTTCAGGTGAAATGTGACCCCAAAGACGGAAAATACAGTACGTGTTGTTGTGACCTTTTCACGTGCCTCTCTTATCTTCGAATAGTGGCTTGCGCTCTACTTTACCGTGGTGATGTCGTGCCGAAGGACGTCCAATCTGCTGTTGCCAGCATCAAGACCAAGCGAACCATCCAGTTCGTCGATTGGTGCCCAACTGGCTTCAAGGTGTGTACCTAGCCTGGGTTTGGCAAGCTCGACTGATGAGCCTCCTTAGCTGGGCATTTGCAACGAGCCTGCCGCTGCGGTCCCAGGTGGTGACCTTGCCAAGAATACCCGCAGTCTCTGCATGCTTTCCAAGTGGGATTATGTGCTGTATTGTGTAGACCGCTACTTATTTCTTTTCGTATAGCACGACGGCCATCTCTGTCGCTTGGAGTCGGCTAGGTAACCCCTTCCAAGACTCTTTGTTCGAGTGGAACATTAACAATAGTTTTCAGATTACAAATTTGATCTGATGTACTCCAAGCGTGCATTCGTTCACTGGTATGTTGGTGAGGGTATGGAGGAGGTATGTATACCGTTCAATGTGTCATCGGCTTATTTACACTTCGTTGCAGGGTGAATTCTCGGAGGCTCGTGAGGATTTGGCAGCGCTGGAGAAGGACTACGAGGAAGTTGGCACAGACTCTGCAGATGTTGAAGAGGAAGGTGAATATTAGATGGTCTATCATTCTGGAAAAGCCGACCACATATCCCCGTTCTTAATCTTTTCACTTTTTCTTGTTGCAATGTTTCCATCGCTTTCGCCTGTCTTCCTGATATTTTTTTCCGTCCTTCTATCCGGGACACCCTTCCATCCAAAGGATCTTACATATCATATTTGCTATTTGGATCAGTTCCGCTCGCATATTTGATAGTACATGAATTTCTACGTGGGTGGAATGATTCGAGAAGTGATAGCTCGTGGACGACACCAGATTTTGGTATACATCGTACACTTCAGTTGCAGGGAACTCGATGGGTGTGCATCTAACTGTGACCATGAGCTCCAGCGCTACTCGTCGTGCGATCCTGGAGGTGTAGGTCAACACGCTCCAAGCGCCATTGTGGAGGTATCCTCAGTCTACCATGAGACCAGCACGAGTAATAGCATAAGAATGCCTTGCACCA
>QFEN01000057.1:13791-28869 GCA_003316125.1 Auricularia polytricha
TTGCAAACATACATAGAATAGAATATTCCAATGTAGCGGACCTAGCATATATGTTGAAGTCAGCACAACATGTCAACTGCGCTCACCACATAACGTACGCAAACATAAAGAACGGTCATGAAAGACCAGCGTTGCTTCTGCCGGAGTCTACCACATTATCCTGTTTGCTTCTGATATAGGACTTTTCTCACCCAGATCAGTTCGACCTGTTTGAACATTCTTAGTGAGATGTGAGATGGCTGCACGAATCATGACATCGACTTACCTCCTGTGCGAATGTTAATGCTTGAATACTGTATACATATCAATGATCCACTCGGAAAGTATTATCTTGCTCACCCCAATCGTACATCACCACAGCAAAGGATGCAACTGCGAAACCACAGTCAATGATAGTGAGACATCAACATTGTCATCCCACTTGCTTTTTACGAACCTGAAAAATAGCCACAAAACTGAGTAACACTGATGGCCGGCCAGAAAGCGGGATTATCTGACACGAAGTAGGTCATATCGAAATGGGGCGTATGGAGTTCGTGCAGACCTACCACCATCCAGCACTTTTATAGTGATCAGGCTGGACAGTGGCCGTGTCACGGTCTCAAATCACAATCTTGATTGGGGACAGTAGTGTGGTAAGCCCTTGTTCGAAGCACTTTGAAGTAACTTTCATTTTAGATTATTTGAACACCGAAAATTTTGTTCGTGATGGAGCTCGTTTTTTGAGGGGCCCTACATCAGTTCCATAAGTGATCATGGAACCTTAACTATCGAGTAATATAGATCAACTGCAGGACTCGGACTAGCCGTGTAACGACAGAGAACGAACTATTATGTGTGATGAGGATGTACAAGGATTAAAGTGACATTTGCAACATCAGACGATTCTTAATGAAAGAGACAGACTTGAATTAGTCTCCCGTAGTCAGACCTTGATAGAATGAAGATAGTCGTTCCTTCTATTTCAAGGACTTGAATACGCCCTCGACAATATTAATGTCTACTTTGGCGTGGCTATTGATGATCTTTCTAGCCATCATCTGATCATGATATCAATGCGATGCATGACATCAGTGAACTGATGAACAAATTAAAATATCATATTAGACCATGTATTGGTAATAATCAATACAATCTGTGTAAATGTGGAGAGGGGGGCTACATAGAAATGTTTGACCTTACTAAGGAAGGATGAATGTACGAAGTGGTTGATCAAGTTGTCCTAAGCTCAATGTACCGTCTTCTACTTCAATTGCCATGCAAAGGCACGATGTAGCCCAAGCCAACGAAGTGAAATGCAAGTCCATAAGTGTCAAAACAAACCCAACAATTCCCGCTGAGTATGGGTGCTAGGTCATTCCATCACGCACTAATCGATAAAATAATATGCCTGGTGCGGGAGCTGGAACATTTCATACTCATTGGAAATTTCTTCTGTTGACTTTTAGTAGTTTAACACAAAACGCGAGGCTCAATTTTGACAATACGCTGACTTGGTATAGCACAACGCACTTCATTCCTACTTGGCAGACACTTGCCTAGGCTGACTGAGATGTCCATCGTGTGCTTCAATTGGAGTCCTGCGTCAACGTCACATCAGACACGTCATTAGGGGGTCGTGTCGGCAACGTGCTTCGGGCACTGCAAGGAAGAGTGCGGGCAATGCATAGCACTTGGAGTGGTGCCTAATGTTGCTTGTAGCGTCGAATTTTCATAATTAGGGTGTGGGTCAATCTTCGTAAGCAGGTAGTATTGACTGCGGGATGGAACAAGATATTGCCAGAATTGCCATATCGAACAAATATTTGCAATGCCGCTCAATCCTCTGCTAAAGATTACGAAACTTAAATGTCGTTCAGCGAAAAAGTAATTCGTTTACGGAGTAAGTTGGTTTATTTTGATCAGCCTCGGCAAAGACAAATACCGACAACAACAATTATGCCTCTGTGCCGCTGACGCTCTAGATACAACAAATGGGATGCAGAATAATAATTTACTGTTTGGAGCATGAATAGCTGATTGATGGAGTTGCGAGGATATGGTGGGGTACATCTAGTAGTTTATTTGGCGAGATATCATGAGACTTTGTGATATTTAGTAAGCATACGAGCACAGCGTCGAACAAGAGGACATACCACGCGATTCTTGTGTAAGTTAGTTTGGATAAATAATTCAATACCCTCCGTATATCTTCAACTCGATCAGAATATCGCAAACATATTGTTTTCCAGAACAATGATTTTGTTGGCCGAATTTGCTATCCACTCACTCGCATTTTGATGTGCCAATCTCTGTCAGAGTTTCATCACCTACCCAATTCGCCTCTCATGTTGGGACTTTCGACTAGCATCCCTACATTTGGCAGGATCGGAAGGCGCATTAAAATTCGCAGTAAATGGCATACCGAGCAATCTGGAGTCTGCTATGTACAATCATCACTGAAATGCATCCTGGCCCAAAAAGATTTCCGACATATCAGTGAATCATTGCGATATTACGTATTAAACAAATTATTGTATATACACAATTAAATGCTGAAAGAGAAATTTATTCCGAATCAAAAGCAGCATCTTCCAGTGCCCTTCTCTGGTCTGCTAATGCGGTGACAGACATCTGGGACACTACCTCTGGTGTCAGGTCCTCACGATGATTTGTTCCGAAAATCTTCCTAAACAATAGAAATGTTAGACATATGATGCATAAGGCATAAATCATTATGCATTACCTGGTCCACCATTCCAGGAGTTCGGTTACCCTACGTTGTGCGACAGGGCCAGGGACGTCTTCAAAAAAGTCGACAATATTGTTCCAGAACATCTCGTAGTCGAAATCACCGTCCACGGTGCGCCAAGATGTGACGCTGGATAGAGCGAAGCGAACCTGCCAAAAGTTATATATATCAGATACCTACGATGGGGTAATCACAATACTCACTTGACAGACAACATAAGCGATGGCGCGAGGTGTGACTTTCCTCATACCAATGATTGAAGCTATGCACGTTTTAACCTTAACCTGACTTAATGCGCGCCGGGCGCGCCTGTTATTCTCGAGGATGTCAGCTCCATCGCCATCGCCATCAGCTTCTCTTGCGGAAGATGGAGACGTGAACGTGGCTTTGAAAGCCTGTAACATAACAACTTTGAGTGAATATTTATGACTACAGCGCCAGGGTACTAACCTGAACTAGGATCTTGGACTTAAAAAGGCCTTGCTCGAGGTTGCTAGGGTTGACCGAGTACTTCTCGTACAAGAACACCGGCCAAGAGTTTTCGGACACGATATAATCTGAAGTTCGGTCACGAATGCCAGCCTTCACGCTACCCAACCATCCGAGTCAGTGTTGTGTTGATGGACAAAGGTTAGTACTCACCGGTCATTGCCCCAGTCCCACTCTGCAGGGCAGAGTAACATCCCACAAACATCGTGTGCGAAGCCGCGCGACTGCTTCTCGTCAGACTTAAGTAGACGGGAGGGTCGAAAATCTTGATTGACCCAGGCAGCGATAAGGTCCTTGAGAGTAGAGGTGTCATCACCGCGGGCCGAATCTGCACCTTTTTTGAGCTACAACACTATCAATATTTGTGCGAAAAGCTGGTTGAGAGCGCGCACCTTTTTCAACATGTCCTCGGAGTCATCCATGTCAAATACTGTAAGCTTTTCATGCAGCCACGGCAGGATCTGCGCAAGTGCGATGTAGCCACGCTGCAAGCGATCCTGTCTGGAATGATCTCATTAAACGTGTTATGGAGCGAATAGTAACGGCCTACTCTGTGGTGCTGGGCTCCAGGTGCTCCTCGTACCTGCGATCGTTCTCGGCGATCAAGTCTTCTAGGCTAGTGTATAGGACAATCATCCGACGGATTGCCCTGCCTTGAGCAACGAAGTAGGTCGTTTTCCTTTGAAGATCAATAAGCAAGAGGCACACAGTGGGTGAAGTGGTATGTGAGCACGACGAACCTTTGCTTCGTTCCTCGTTCTTGCCTCATCATGTCGAGTTCCTCTTCCAACGCGGCAATGCGACGCTTGGCCCTTGCCTCTGTGGAGGTAGGGACTGCCCCAGACTGATCTGGAAGTGCGAGGGCATGTGAATGATTGTGGCCTTGAGGCTCTGGCGTACTAGACATGGCAGAAGTGGTGAGTGTCAAGGCGCGGTGAAGTGAAGTGATAAAAAATAACGAGCGACGGGTAACAAAATAAAGAGAAACGTAGAGAGAAACGTAGGGAGAAACCTAGAGAGAAACCTAGAGAGAAATAAAGAAAAGAGACAGACGAGAAACCTATTTGTACCGTTCCTCGCTAAATATCAAGACATACATATCGGGCAATGCCTTAATGAGGATATGGCGGGGTGTCCAACTGCAGGTTGCCATTTAAGTGTGTTTCACCCCTCGAAATATAGTGCTATGACATACCCTAGGTATACACAGCAACGTCGTGCAGCCTGCATCGGACAGTTGTACAGTCGAGGAGCAGAGGCGATATCTGGAAAAAACAACAGCTGTGTTCATAAAAAGTCGCCCAATGTCTTGCCGGAAATTAGTTCCTCCTTTGAGCTAAAGACCGGTATTTCTGACCAAGTATGCATGTGCGCCAGAGTTCAGCGAGGATCTCTTCGGAGGCAAGTGCAGGTAATGTAGACTGGGACAAGCAAAAATGAGTGGCGCCGGGGCAGACAAGCAGGGATGACCGAAGATATGTGATGGCATACGAATGAATGGTGGTGGGAGCCAAATTGTTGAAACTGTGGCGGTAATACTAACACTGTAAGCACACAAAAGTCTTAGTGGTGGGCGTGAGGACTCACGAGTGGAGGTGCGTTGTGAGCTGGGGTGAGCAGATGACCAGCACATGAGTTTGACTCAGATGGTCCTGGTAAACCTGTCGTCGTATTTCCGACCTTTTTTCCTCACCGTTGAGAGCAGTCAACTTGGCAGCTTGACCAGTCAGCAAAATACGCATGCAGGTGACCTCTGCTTCGGCATTCCGTCGAGCCACAAGTTCACGGTCATGCTCCTTCTGGACAACGGCAAGATTGCTGATTCGCCCTCTAAGAAAACATTAGAACAATTAAATGAGGGTACAGAGTGTGCACTCAAGCATTGACCGAAAACAAAGGCGATTTCGTGTCTGCAGCGGATGGGTTCAGCGTCGTGACGAAGTAAAAAATTGAAAAGAGGCAGACTTGAATAGTGCACTGTCATCGAAGAATCCTGCTGCTAGTGTATCGACGGCTGCTGGCGCTCCGATGTTGCGGAGTGCAAACATGGCCCGATAGCACTGGAAAACGGAAACGGAAACGGTATCCAAAAGCGTGGCTTGGAGAGAGGCGATTGCAGACTCTGACAAATCATCTGGTTTTGGTTGGCCAGAGAGAAGTTTGGAGGAGGGAGGAGCGGGGTCGATGGATGTGTACGTCCTGCAAACACGATGTGAGTTCAGGTTAATTGCGGGGCCAAAAGTGGTTCGAGCGGTGGAATAGGCAGAATGAGATATCAAAAATGAAATGAAAGCCACATAACAGAGTCTGATCTGACGATTCTTTCGACGCAAGATGTTGGCGTCCCTCTTCAGAATTATCCCATTCAATTTTAGCGAGTGCGATCTCGCACGTCTCGCGCACGTTCCTGTTGGGATCTGTCAGATACTTCGTGAGGACTGCTTTGAAAACAGGCGATGAGATCCCACGCATTGATTCTGCTGCCAGTCTCGAATGCTAGTTAGCATCATAATACACTGGAACGTACAAAAGCGGGGCTGTGCGAAGCGAGATAATGGAGACGCTCACCTCGTGTCGGACCATCGGATCCTCGTCTAGATTCTCCAGCACTGATTGAGGGACTGGGAGAGCTGATACGAGCTCCATCTGTCTTAAGCAGTATGCAAACTCGTGCTAGAGTAGTGATGAGTGAATGGCGAAGCCTGGTAGATGGATCATGCGTCAGCGCACGCTTGTCTTAGCGAAGAATCGCATAGAAGAACTTTTGTGAAAAGATATGACGGATGTTAGAAAAGGATCGTACGAACAGAAGAACGGACGAAATTCACGTACCTCAGATATGATCTTGGCTGCCTCGTCATTCTTGAAAGTAAAGAGCGCTCTGAAACGATCGTGCAAGGGAACCGTGCCGCTCGTATTGAACAGCGCAGCTCGAAGGGTAGAGAGCTCGCTTGGAGAAACTGCGTCTATCGAGGAAGATCGAGATAAAAGATAATCCGATGTAACAGACTTTTAATTTCATTTGCTAAACCTTGTCCTCCAACGTATCATGCCCAAGTAGGACCTGACATGGGTTGACCCAGTCATGCCCGGGTACTACCCGCGGGTGAGTTGAGGTTTGGGGCCGTACCCGTGGGTGTTACCTGCAGGTGTGTGCGGGTTTCATGTGCCATATCACCGACGAGCATGATAGAGTCAAAGTCGGGGGTGAGATATGACTGTAAGGACAATGAAGCAGGAGAAGGCGAAGGCTTGCTCCCGGTAACATTGAGGCCAGTAGTACTAATACCTGAGTCCGAAAAAGTCATCGATAACCCTATCAGATAGACGATCAGCAATTGAAACGCTTGCCGAAGATCAGGATCAGACTCGCCTGGAAAGCGGATCGCTCATTGTGTGCCTACAGAAGTTATGAATCCACCTCTAGTCTTCTTCCAGTTCCTCATGCTCTGGAGGAATGCGCGAGTAAAGTTCTCACCGGCATTCAATATGTACCTGGCAGAGCCAAAGGTGACAACTACAGTATGCTCTGTGTCAGAAGACACGGAGCTGAAGACTGACGCATTGCAGGATATGATAATGACTGTGCAAGGGATCGGCGTGCTGAAGACTCGTACTAGTTACGTAGTACTAGTGAAATGCTTATGGAATCACCCACTGAGTGCGTAATTGTATGTCACTCTATAATATTAATATACTCTTTATTCTTGATCATCCAGTTCCTTGCTACTCCCCAATTACCTTCCTATCGCTCTCCCTCGGCACAGGCGACAACTCTGCATGCATAGTAAATTCTACTACGTACCGATTGATGCCATCATTTCACATTTTGTCAGTCTCGACGCACACCGCCGACCGGCATCACACTAGCACCATCATGATCACCTCCATTCTCTGGTACCGCTTTCATAATTCCAAGGCCGCCGCCTATAAAGCCTATTAATCAGACAGCCCGTTCGCGCAGATCGCAGCAACATCCATCATCAATAAATTATTGTCGCACAAGGTAAGCAGGTGTACTTCATCGATTTTTCCTAATTGTTGACGAGGTCTTATGCGTCAATATTCAGCGCTACGCTGCAGCGGGTACTACATATGTGATGAGGACTTTGATTATCTGATGATCTTCCAGTTGACAAACAGCGCAAACGCAATGACGGAGAGCATCATGATGTGGCAAGCAGCAAGTTATGCTTCTGCTTATAGAGTAAATGCTACGGACGTTCCCCGACTTTTCTAGTTTCATTTTATACTATCAATGTTGACCTGTAGCAGATATGTGTTAACTATATCCTTTGGATGACCTCTTGTTCTTGCATCAGTTCAGACGCGCAAGGTAACTATCATAGACCTCGCGTCTTCTGAGTCCGTCAGATATAGTCACGGTAAGTCCAGCTCCTGCCAGTGATCATGTAGGTCACCGTATACCTCAGCATGTGGGCGCATTTCAAGTGCCATATATTGAATCCTGTCATGGTGGATACGGCGTTCAGAAGGCCAAGATATCCTGCATGCTGCATCAGATGGGTCTTCATTATCCCTCTCGCTCGCCTGTATCATCGGTCACAACTTCCTCTGGTGTTAGAAAGACACGCAGTCGTCTTCCTCATCGATACCGTCCTCGCTACCTTCCATCCCCCCATCATCCGGATCACCGATACTCTCGTCATCGTTGCACTCCTCTTGGTCTATATCTTGGTCTTCTTCACTGTCTTCATCGTCGTCGTCCTCTCCGGGTCCTCCTTCATCATCGTCGTCATTATCTCCACCCATTCTGCTGTCGCCCTCAGAGAGCCGAACCTCGTCGTCATTATCCGGGCTATCTGAGAGGTCCGCGTTGGTGCAATCCCTCGTCATCTCACGCAGGACAGTAGGATGTCCAATCCCATAGGGTGTGTACCGCATGAACATATCCCGGTCGACGAATCTGAGTGTTCGCTAGCTCGAGTAAGGACAGCAGGATGGGAGATTACACTCACATGCCAACATAATATGCCTCCCAATCATCTAATTTGGCATCCTGACGTGCAAACGACTTTCCATGGCGAAGGGAGTTTGTTCCACGCCCAGAAACGAAAGCCGGAATTAGATGAGCACTTCGGATAACTTGGCCGGGATCTAGAAATCCGAAAGCATCACGGTCAGATTCATCAACAAAAGCAAGCTTTGGAAGTCGAGCGCAGTGCATCCCTGACTGGTGGTCGATCAAGGGTGCTAGCCATCTAACGTAAAGAACATCAATTTCGTGCTCTTTGACCGTGCCTTCAACATTGACCCATGCATCCATGTGGTAGATGCCCAGGACGCGGGCGTACCAATATGGATGTTGCGGCTTCGTTTCCCCAGATAGTACCATGATGTCGGAGTGTGTCCGAGGATTTATGGTGTCATACTCCCGTCGAAGGTCATAAGTCGTGTAATGGACCTGTGAAGTTGAAGGATCATACACTAGCAAAAATTCACAACACATCTAACATACCTGCATTGTTTGGACAGAGTATAGTCTATTGTCTGAGATGATGACCGAGTTGCGCTCGTCATCTGAGAAGGTATGGTCGCAATAACTGACATCTAACTTCTGAAGCCGATATAATATATGGTCCTTAAGTTTCGGTATGAACATCTGCACATTATGGTGAGCCAAGATGAACAATGAGGAGAGCAGCACTTACTGCTACAGCTGGATCGTTATCGTGATCTCGAAGAAAACTGAAGATATGCAATGGATTATTGCGGCTAAGCTTCGGTATGTAGTGGTGGTCTTTGAACCCTGCAGGCAACTCGACCTGTGCCTGCTCGCAACTGTGACCTGTCTCCGTCACTCGTCGAAGGACACGACGACGACGCTCATGCTTAGCAAGTTGAGCTGGTGTATCTAGTTTACTGGTCAATGGATAGAAAGCTTTCAGTGCTCTATGCGCCAACTCTCCCTGGCACAAAATCAAATTGAGATTGGACGACACTAAGTAGCAAAGGGTCACGTACAATTTGCGAAGTGAATGAGTCTATTGTTCCAAAGAGACGGATCGACTGTAGATAATCTCCCATGGCATGAAATTTGTAAGTATGCAAATTGAATTTCTTGACCCTTTGGCCGCCACTCGCCGGATCTCGATTGTTGGAATCTAATTGTTCACGCGCAGCCTTACGTTCGCGAGCGGCCTTTTCCTTTGGTAATTCAACTGTGGTGAAAACAGTACAGGTAGAATCTCGGAAGTTGCGCAACTGACGAGAGAGCCTCTTGAATGTTGCATCCAAAACTGACAAGGTGGTTTCGGAATGTATCCTTAGTTTGGCGAGGGCGTGCCATTGCGCAAACCTGTACAAAAGGGACTGTATGATTGCATCATGGCCTTCTGGGAACAGCCCTTCGAAGACTGGCATAGCACACTGAGATAAAATATTAATGATGCACGTCAGCAATTTAACCAGCACGACAAACCTGCAAAATGTCTTCGAAGTCTCGTGCTGCGAGTTTTTTCATTTCTGAGGTGTTATTCGCAAATTTGCGAATGACTCCATTGCCATACGACGGAATTTGACGAAATCTATAATGAATACAATCACTTTCAAATCGGTGAGGAGAATGGTGTGACAAACCTGTCATCGAGACATGCAACCAGGTAGTTACCTCTGGGAAGCGCGTACAGTAGTCGGATAAGATGGGTAAACAACGCTTTCCATGTACCCAGCTCGCATTCGTGCATAAAATCGACCACAAGCATTCGAAATGTGTCGAATCCTAGTGGCCCGAGTTTTTCTACAAATGCGTTCTAGTCGAAATTCAGGTATCAATTGAAGGCGATTTATTCCGGAGGCACTCACCACAGTTGGCACCCATGACCCTTCTCCAAGAGTAGCCTGTACCTTTGAGCCGTTGACAGTATTTCCCTCGCGATAGATAAATGTGCGGGCCTTGGTTACCTTCACCAGACAGTAAGCTCGAAGGTTAGTAAGGCGATCTTGCATGTCTCTAAACAGGCCCAGGAGATCGAACGAGGCTTTCGGCATGAGACAGCGTGGACATGGGCAAGTGCCCATGTCTTTGATTGTTGCTATTAGAACCCTGAGACATTGATTAGCGTTTGAATAGAGAAATGAAAAAAGTGCTTGCTTCTCTGGATAATCAGCCGAGTAAGTGAAGATGCGTGGAAAGACTCTTCTCAATATGCCATCCGGACACCGGAGTATAATTCCATGGCGGTATGCTTTGAGGAAGTCTGCGTCCAATAAATGTTTCCAACACGCCTGAAACAAGTCCCGCCGACAATGCGCATGAAGAGCCGCCATTCCGCTTTTCGATATCCGAGGTAAGCTGTTGAAGACATCCTTGACATTATCCGGGAGCTAAAAGTCCAACATGAGAGAGACATAACAACACGGGAGGCAATTGACCTACGGAAGGTAAGAATCCAACGAGATGACATGCGCCAGATTTGGGTGCTGAGCGTGCATACTTCGTTAGATTTCCGAAGTACAAATAAAGCGGCCACGCCTTGGCCGTTCCAAAGGTTGCGAGATGAGTCGCATCGGAAAAGAACATCAATCCAGCAATGACACGCTCGAGTGAGCAACCGGGTTCTTTCGGCTGCCTCTGCAGGTCATCCTGAGCTTCAAGCCACGAGTCGGAGGTGTAGAGCTCGTCGAACACGCGTTCTTGATGATCATCTAAGGGGTCCTTCCACAGGCGCTTGAAAGGAAGAAGATGGAATGCACTGGCTTGGATGTCAGCGAACGCGGAACGAATCACGCCCACAAGTGGCCGATAATGAAAGCCCGGAATGCTAAATGACGTGGATGGGTCGTCTTTCGACCTCGTAGGTATGTCAAGGGTTATATCTGTCTCTAACCAGTCGTCCGGAAAAGTGACAGCACCCTTCCCTCTGTCGTTGTCCAATGCGCGCAAACTCTTCCTCGCTGAAAATCCATCCAGGTCCCTGGGGTTGAAGTCCTGCGCTTGAATCACGTCATTAACGAGGCGTGTTACTTCAGCCTCCGATTTTTGATGACTACCAGAGTTCATCCATGTCATAAGGCGGTAGATAGTCATATTTGGGAAAGGATAAGGCGGCTCAGAGACACCGGGAAATGGATCGGACCTCTCAATATTACGCACATCGGCCACTGGACAGGAGTGAGCTAGTAGTGAAGACGGAATGAATTTATCAGGCTCGAACGAGGGCCGCCTAGGGTATTGTCGACAGAGGCCGAATACGTTAAATACTGTTTGGAGAGAATCACGCAGCGTCAGAAGGACTCTCTGAATTCTGCGCTGTGGTGGATTCTGAGTATCGGTTACGGGAGACGAATCATTCTCAGAAGAATCGGAAGGGTTGATATCTTCATCGGCGGGTAGCAGATCCTCGAAATTTCTTGGGGGTAGCCTAACCGTTCGTCGCGAAGAATGTTGACCTGGGTCCGCTAATAATTCATGAGTATCATAGCACAGATAAGAAATGTTACGGAGATGCGCACCTGAAATAGCATGATCTCGTTCAGTGGTATCCTCCATTGCAATATCCAAGGCGTCCGAGTTATGGAATGCAAAAGCCGGGGTACTATCATGATCACCAACGGTACCGACTGGATCATTGATAGGCTCAGGTTGCGTCCGTAACGTCTTAGGTTCGCAAGAAGCTATAGGCTTCACGCAGCGATTATTTGTTAGTCGAATCGGTCCGAGCTATTGGATGATAGTTTGGAAGGTTAGGGTCAAATTATGAGTTTTGTGGGCAATATCATGATATTACTAGCGACTTACATTGGGGGTACTAGTACCAGCTGTGAGCTGCGGAGTTGACTTTTGCAGTGCTTCAATCAACCCTCTTGCCCGGTCCCGCCTTCTCTGCGTGGCTAACGTGCTTGCCTTCTGGTAATGCTTGCACGTAGAGCGATGCCTACTAAGTCCCCGAAAATCTGTGTCCCTCTTCCAAGAGCAGCGTGATGCGCCGCAGGACACCATCGAAAGTACCAAGATAAGGAAAAGAATCCAATGTGGTCGAAAAAGACGCATTCCACTTCTACCGAGGCTGCGATGATCACTTGAAAAATACCATCATCATATTAGTATTACCACGCGTTCAAGATTTGTGCGTCCTCATTAGGCATTTCCATATTTGCCTGAGAAAGATATGCGTTTTGGAGTACATAGTTAACAACGGGATAGTACGATGGGTTATCGAGATAAAGTAACGATCAGAAACGAGGAAGTGGCAGAATTTCAGATACGGAGCACTACGGTCCTTGGATCACTCGTAGTAGGGTGATCATTAGCACTGTCACTTCGCACTGGGCTGGTAATCCGGCACTACACAGGATGCCCTCTGAAATCTCTGTGTCCATGCATCTTCTTCGCCCTTCAGAATGGTCAGGAAATGGGTGTACTGGCGGACTCTGTGCTGGGCGGCAAGACAGTTGGCTAACACCGTGTCAACGGTGCACTTGAGCAACATATCCTGCTCATCGTCTTCCACCTCGATTCCGTCGAGTGTCACCCTACGCAAACTCTGTTCCGTCACGGCATAACCTGCCTCCTGAAGTTTCTGTGCCCATGCATGTTCATCGCGCTTCAGGAGTGCCACGAACTGGGTGTATTGGCGGACCCGACTCTTTGCTGCCAGGTAGCTTAAATGGACGGTATCGATGCTGTACATGGCGAACAGCTTATCTTGCTCGTCCTCTTCTGTGTCGATTGTGTCGAGCGACAACTTACACAAAGTCAGTGTTCGCCATAAAGTGAAACAAGGAAATCCTCGTACAATATATATCCGCTTCTCAAGGCTGTGACCAGCACATATTATCTTCGAAAGATGTTCAGACTTAGCAGATATATTGCTTGAGCTGCCTTCATGAAGAGAGCGCTCGAAATTGTAGGGAAGTGGCGATAGTGTTGAAATTGGAGATGACAACATAGTGGGACGTGCTAGCACTCGTGGTTTACAAGCCGAAGTCATCTATTTTTGATGAGATTTTTTGATCGGAGTATTCGGTGTTTTAAAATGCCGCTTCCTATTCAAATTCATACGGTTGCGATCGGTTGGGGATCTGATGGCTGATAGTTACCTTCATCAACCAATTGACTGAGAGGGTTCGTCAATCAATCAATCATTACATGGCAGACTTGCGTTACGCCCAGTAAGTTTCACAAGATGCTGTCCTCAACCACCAGCGCTTTACAGATCTAAATGCAGAGAACAGATTGACGACTCCAGGAGTATCCCGTCCGTACCGATGGGTTCTGTTGAATTTGACATGCATCAAGATGTGCTATCAGACTCGGAGAGGATGATGCTTCCTTAACATATTACGATGTAAGTGCAGCAAACACCCGGGGACCGACTGTCCTAGGGAGAGCAGTGTTTGCATGGTCAATATCGCTGAGGCAGAACTCACCTGTAACAACATCAAATTTCCATACATCAAAATACTGTCCAAGACATAAGTTCGAGCAGAGTCAGGAGAGAAGGGGGCTAACCTTTCCGTTGAGATTCGCTCCTTCTGCAGTGGTTTCAGCGTATAACTGCGTGAGCGCGCCAAATGATACTTCATGGAAAATCATGCTCTACAAATATTGGCGATTAGCATCTGGAAGGTTAACGATGCGATGACATACGATCATTTTGGTGAAGGAGTCATAAGTGACGAGTAAGCTCCGTCTCGACACCACCAGGGTTGAGTGCTGTCGAGACTATAACCTGATTGCCATACCGTCTAGCCACCTCAGCTGCAAATAAGATCTTCCCCTATTCACGCCGGAGTTTAGTGAAAGAGTTCATACAATGGAGACAAAACTTACCATTTTGCTGTGGCCATAGAGAGTCATGACGTGCTTCTTCTCCTGGCGGGAGAATCCTTGGACGTGTTGTAGTCCAGACTACCGAACCAGTGGGCATTAGAAGCTATCCAACCTATGGTACGGAGATAAAACAATTCATGTCCCTCCAACTAAGAATAAAGTCAGGATGGAAGTGTCTCACTGGACTAGCTGAATCCCTTCAAATCAACGCAAACAGCCTTTTGTCGATATTGAAAATAGGAACACCAAGCGAACATGATCGTGGACCATCAGAGCATCAAGATAGGAAGAGACATACTGCCAGTGAGTGCAGACTGAGTGCGCGTTGGGATAAATGCATGGGATCGCATCGACCGTGCCAATTTGTAAAACATTCGCGCTAACGCGGGGAGGAGCCCCCCTCCGAGATGCGAGCGAAGCGCGCATCGAGGAGTGGGGGCGACGACTAACTGGTGTGAGTGTTAGTGTGAATTCATAAACAGTTCGATATATCTACCATGGTCACGCCAAGTTTCCTGAAACAGTAAGTTAGTGGGGATCTTGGTAATGACAAGAAATGCTGACACGAGGAGGATGAATAGTACCACAAACGAAACACTTTCAAGTTCTTTTGATCAATACCCTGACGGCAAGGAATAAAGCATTTTACCAGTCTGCTTCCTGCAACAGCAGCTATTACATCCCATGGATATATTTAGCAATGCCAAATAAGGGTGGCGAATCGAGATCCGAACTTTTGCGTTGCATTTCAAGCTCAGAGAAGACTCCGACTGATCAAGTTGTCGAATCATCACTGAACGTTCTACAGACAGTCCGACTGTACGAGTAGGCATGGTAGTACTAATTCTCAGCAAAATGAATGTAAGAGGTCCACATTTCTGTAAACGCCTTGTCCGACTCCTTCTTGACCGCACCTTCAGGTTGGAGGTTGGCACCTGGCAGTACTGCGGCAGCTAATGACCCGTCTGTCCCACCGGTCACCGATGCAGGTGATGGCGAGGGTACGACCAGTGGTGGTGGTGGAGGTGGTGGAGGAGGAGGAGGAGGAGGAGGAGGTGGTGGT
>QFEN01000557.1:0-20196 GCA_003316125.1 Auricularia polytricha
CCAATCTTTCTGGTATTCCACAGGATTATCACGAGTTTGCGGATGTATTTGACAAAGGCAAAGCAAGTCAACTCCCTTCTCATTGCCCCTATGATCTCAAAATTGATTTGGAAGAAGGGGCTGCGCCGCCCATTGGCACCATCTATTCCCTTTCCCTGGTTGAGCTTGTAGCTCTCCACAAGTTTCTTAATGAAAATATTGTGACCAGTCTCCTCTGTTCCTCTTCCTCCCCGGATGGAGCCCCTGTCCTCTTCATCAAGAAGAAGGACAGATCTTTACGCCTCTGTGTGGATTTCTGAGGTATCAACAAAATCACCAAGAAAGACCACTACCCTCCTCCTCTCATTGCTGACCTCCTAGATTCTCCAAGCCATGTAAAAGTGTATACCAAAATATATCTATGCTCCACTTATCACCTTGTCCGCATGGCAGAAGGGGACAAGTGGAAAACTGCTTTCCGCACCCACTACGGTTCTTACAAATGGTTGGTAATGCCCGAGGGACTCACCAATGCCCCAGCGGCTTTCCAACGCTTCATCAACACTATCTTTGCAGATTTACTAGATGTGTACAGAGTTCTTTTGAAGAGACTGAGATTGTACCTTTGTTTATAGTGTGCACACCTCCCCAATGTCTCTCTCTATTCACCAGAGGTATGCACAACACTGCTGGCACCAAGGGGTATAGACAATGCAGTGATTCCAAGACATATGTCAATGACACTCATTAATTGATCATCATTTGAAATTACAACTCATGTGCAACCGAAAAAAAATTACTTTGCAAGGGAAATCAAGAACAACATAAGGAATTTATTAATCTATCTACCTAGAATTACTCTAGTGTACCTATAACCACCACCTTCCCCGAGTCGCGGAAAGATTTCGTTGAGATTCGACGGCTGTTGAGAAGTTCAAATGACCAGATGATATAATGCCAAAGTGGCTGAAAATAAGGTTTTTGCTTACCGTAAACAAGTGGTATTTCGGCTTTCTCCATCGCACGCCTCTTCACTTTATTTTTTTTCGCAGTGTACCTTTCCTGTGTTTTCCTATCCAATTCATCGTGCAAGACCCACCATCGCAATGACATCAGCTGCGCGCCTCTCCAACGTCGCCGGCGGTGATCCTTAGGGCCTTTTTCCGAGGCGTCGCTGTCATTCGGATAATAGTTATTGCCGAGACTAGTAGGCGTACGTATGTGGATACCTGCATTAGCATGCATGTCAACAATCCGCCCACGAGGTATACACCGCAACATAATTGGGATAAGACTGGGATCCCAGCGAGATGCGTTTGTTCATTGAAACGTCCGGTGCCTTGTTTGTTGTTGTTCGTTGGTTGTCCGTCATCGTTTCACAAGAATGCTCGAGAGTTGGAAGTATAGTTACGTGTTGCGCAGGCTTGCTTGTATGAAAGTGACACACAACCTTTTTCGTTGCGGCCGAGTTGTGGCCAGTCTTTGAACAGGTCTCACCCTCTCAGATAGGAGAATTACATTCCAGCTTGCCTCGGGCTCGGGAGCGAGTTATATCATAGATCTAGCACCGCGTTGCATCAAACATCCTATGCCGCGAAACATTTGATAGGCTAATAGGTGGTTTGTGTAACAGGATCAAGGCATGTATGTCAAGTCCGTCGTCGAAGAGTTTGATGAGCTGCGATGCTGACTCGAGTATACGTAGTAGCTGAAGTGACTAAAAGGGTAACTCGAGCCCGATCTCTCCGCTACTGAGGTGAAGGATTCGCCGTCTTGTCTAATGTGGGTTGTGATCCTACATGTTCGGAGCGTGTGTAGTTCCTTTTCTGCCCTTAATTCGACCTCGTCTCACTTACGAGAACAGTCAATTAAGGTGATGAGCGTTTTTTTACGACGGGAATCAGGGCGTTTACAGCATCGAGGTGACACTAGTGGACTAGTACCTGGAAAGTGTGCCGTCGGAGAGTCTGCACAGGTATGAAGGTCGGCTCCCGTGCTAAAACTCTAGGAATCGAAACGACGTACATTTTACGCTCGGACGCGGTGTTCATGTCCGTGTAGACTTGACGTACAGAACACGTAGAGATGTGCATGTGAAAAGTCGTTGAGGTGATGGTCCACTCCATTCAGACACGAATCGGATCCTACTTGCTATCAATCAATCGATGCGATGCCACGGCAGCGTGTACTCTGCGAGTAAGACCCGTGATCAAAGTGTGTGGTCCATTAGGTCACTCAGTCAGCTGGTGATAATGGACTAGGAGAGCACGCAAGAAGCCAGCGCTGAAACTGCACGTGTGATATTACGAAGGAGCCACCTACACCATGTGCCAGTTGACTATAATCGTGATAGACTCATCGGATGGTATTTGAAACTCGAGATAAATGAACGTTTGACGCGCGGAGTGCGAAGTGAAAAGCTGTGCCAAATGAGGTAACTTTAGTTTCGATCGAGGTAATATATTGTTATGCAGGCAAGGCGGTGCAAAGGGCAATCCGCATCCAAACATAGGAAGCTCACTCCACAACAATTTTTTCGAAGCGAAGTTTATACAAGACCAGGTGCAACGTTAACGAGGACAAAACCAGGCACCGAGTGTCAAATGCTTGATGATGATTGTGGCGCTACTAAAAACAAACATTCTCCCAGCATCAGCGCTGACCGACATCATCTGAACTAAGGCGGGACGCTCAACTCCGTACGACACGCATCGTGTGGTGTCAGTGGTGGAGAATGCTTCTAAGTAACTCGGCCAAGTCGTGATCCTGTGCAATTGGCATCCCGACCGCGCCCAATACCAGTATTGATCTTACTATAAGCGATCGTCGTCGATACTGGGTGTAACTTGTGAATGACGATGACGATGCGTTGATGTCGGCGAACCTCGGCGAACTTATACACTGCAGCGACTACAAAGCGCGGGGGCGAGGAACGTGCTGCTGATTCTGGAAGAACATGGATTTTGCGCGTTGTACGCATCGGAGAATGTAACATTTGCCATACTGCAAGTCATGTAACGTGTCAGTCGACAATGGAAATACAGCACACAGGTTTGACTTTAGCTTGATTTTCAACTCCCGTCGATGGCGCAGACTCGGTCGATCCTGACGAGGCCGATACGGCCGACTCGCATCTGGGGAAAGTACCCGCCCCACCAGGGATCAAGAATTGAGCATGATTTCAATAGGCGCCAGCAGTTCCCACTCTGGCAAATATTTCTACTCGTCCTAGTAACCGGGGCCTTGCAGATCCAGGGAATAGCGGTAATATGTGGGCCGGTTAGCCAGCCCTGAGCACTACCCGGCATTTTGCTGGCTACGTTCCACCTACGCACTTTTCACCATAGAGCGGGTAATCGCAGCTACCGATGAGTGCTCTAAACATGGCCGAGAAAAAATAATACAGGAAGGCTGATGCTTGTTTACGAGACTCCAAGTGAATAATATCATTTCTGCTAAAAGCTTGAGGCGATGCCAGAGCTCAAACGCCGGACCCGAGGGAGCGACAGCATCGCAGCACTCCAAGAAATGGGATCCTACTACGATAATTTGATGATTCAGAAAGGCACTGCCAAGGCCAGAGTGCGGAGGATCCAATATGCGAGAGCGATCGTGACAACCTGATGGATGCGCCTTTGATAATGATAAATGGTCCGTTTCAGTCGAGGTCAGAACACGTAGCATGACAGAGCGGAACGTCAACCTGTCAGCAAACGCAGCCACGACAGGGTGTGATGCTCCAGACGAGGCCGCCGGCGGCGCCAACCTGGGCAGGGATCGAAGTCAGGGGTGAAGCCCTAGCCACAAATTGACCCGGGTTGCACGTGATTATTCATGCCAGTGCAGCTGGGCAGCAGGCGGACATAGGCGAGATAGAGTGCTAGTCTAGGACGCCAATATTAGTGACCGCGTGAGTATAGCACCGGATGTAATCATCAACCAATAAACACATGCTCATTGCTTACACAGGGAAATACCATCCCCTCCGTCTCCCCTGTCACCTCTGCATCTATCTGAGACCTTGCCGCTGTTGCCCAGCCCAAACCTCAAACACCGCTGAAATGCCACACCAATGATGAATTTGCTCGCTGCGCTGGTGCTGATATGATCACCAGTTATGTCGGCGCCAATGGCCACGGAAACATGAGGACAATTATAGCTACATGCTGTAGAGAAGATCTTCGGTCTCACGATAGGGCTTGTATAAATTAACGGATATACATAATGTTGACTACGTACTTGGTTGTTGTGGTAGATGCTGTCGTGTATCTCTTAGGAAGAAAAATGAATGTTGACAACCTTAGTTTTAGATAGGCCGACAATCAAGGATGTGGCATACCTTGCACAGCAGCGCGCCGCGGCAGAAGTTGTCAATATCGTTGGCGGGAATTTGCGGAAGGACATATTTTTTGTAAAGCTGATCGTGGGATTGATAGCTTGATTAGGCAATCGAGGTCTCCTTTGATCTCGGAGAGAACTTTAGTAGTTATGCTTACGCCGAAGACCATGGAACGCGAAAGGCGCGAGTAGTGTCATTCAAGCGACTCCCCCGACGAGGAAGGAGATTAGCACTTTGCTAACTTAATCCGCAGAAGATGCAATCAAGAAACTGATATCAACTCTCCAGGTACAAATACCCCCCTCGACCATTCGGTCCATCCCATCTCCTCCACCATCAATCATGACTTGGAATCACCTCCCGACAGAGCTTCACCTAGCTGTTGCACGCTTCCTCCCTCCTCAGGACGTTCGTGCTCTTTCACGCACCTCTCGAGCATCCTATAAACTTCACGTGCCTCAAATCTTCGCCGATGTCACCATCCCATCTCGTAGCGCTCTGCGATCATTCGTCATGCACGTACCAGCCAGATACGGGGCACTCATAAAGCGTCTTAGTGTCTGTACAAAACCTGGCGAGAGAGCAGTCGTATACCAAGTCGACTGCACAGAAGACCTCGCAACTCTTCTTGCCACTTGTTCATCCCTGCAGTCCCTTTCGCTCTCCCTTGCGGGGTCACTCAATGCATCCACAATCACACCTGTGTTCGCTACTCTCACAACGGTCCGAAAGTTTGAGATCGGTTGTGGGGGTCAAGAAGAGGCTGAACCTGTGTAAGTGATTGCGGCGCTGGTTGCACAGCTTTTGTCTGATTGGTCTCGCACACAGGTCTGAGCGTATCGCAGTCTCGCTGGCAGCGTCGTTATCTTCCCTAACTCATCTCACACTGTCCCGCATCACTCGTTCAGCGTTGCATGTAGACAATTGCTCCCCACCGGGTGTTCCGTTGGTTCTTAACGACCACGACGTCCCTTCGCACCCTATCCTCGGGGATGAGCTTTGCATTCCCAGCCTCCTGAAACTTCCCAATCTCAAGTCACTTGATCTGAGGGATGTGTGGATCGATTGCGATGAAAACATGTGTGTGCAAGGAAAACTTGCACAGCTGGAGCATGTATCGCTCTCTGGCAGCATGTACAGGGATGGCGATCTGGAGAGCAAGGCCTGTTTGGCATGGCTTCGGAATTGCGGTCCTGTTTTGCAGTCATTCAAAACTGGAATTCCCCTTGGTGAATTCCAACCGTCTAGTTGCCTCGGAAAGGACTGGATGGATGTGGAGGATGAATCCAGCACTTCCCCTCTACCCATCCTCGCAGACTTCCACGTGGATGCCGAACGTGTCGCTCTGGATGACCTTATCCCAATGCTTGATATCTTGGTCGCTTGTGAAATCAAGCGGATCACTATAGTCAATGCAGCAATGTGTACCGCTCAGGATGCATTCACAAGGGAATGTGCATCCGATGAATTTGATGATTGGCAGGATAGCATTGAAAATTTACTCACTTCAACCGAGTGGGATTTCTTGAAGATTGTGGAGTTGAATTTTGGTCAAGGCACTCGAAGGGTCTGGAACTTGTAGGCGGCGCTTTTTTTTTTGGGATGGTCTGGGTCATTTTGTCGGTTCTTTTCCCCTCGGACTCTGTAATTTAGTAAAACCAACCTCATTCTCACTTCTCTCGTACCGATCAGGCATTTCATTGTACACTTATCGCTCACTTGCTAGATGTACTGCCTCTTTATACCAACGATACCAGCTCCGCCCAAGGGAGCAAAAATATTCACTGGATTACCCACTCTTGTGTATGTGATCTAAGCACTATGTCCGAAGATGTCCAAACTATGTCCTACCTTTGCCTAGATTGTTCGCTCGTGAAATGACATCATGAACAAATCTTGGAACGCACCATACGCTATCGCAAATTTCCATTCTTTCCGCACGTAGCGGATCGGCCCATACAGGACGGGCTCGGAGACCGCGATGGGTCTACTGGATCTTTTTGGATTGACCTAGTCTTCATCAAGTATATAATAAGTCAAGGCTAGACCAACAAGAGCCAGCCGAGCACTGACGTTGGTCCTGACATAGGCCCGCTGGCTGGCTAGATATGCACATATATGGGTACATGGCACACAGGCGGCCGATTGCTCACAGCTCTGAGATTTAGGACTGTACTGCACGGGGGCTCAGCCGCAGTCGTGGCAGCTCCTATGCGTCACTCTGCGAATCGGCTGAGTCAGGGGGCAAGACAAATTGGACCCGTACTCACGATATCAGGGACGATTATCCGTTCCATGGCTGGCTACGAGAGAGCCGTGAAAAGTAAGGTAATCCAGAAATCAATTGCGGTGCGCGTCGCAGGCCCTGATCATCAATGTGATCGGCATTGTAAGACTAACCAGGCAGTTGGTAAAAATGTGGGATCCGTGTGGATGAACCTGCAATGCGTGCGCAACGGACTGAGTCATTGCAGACCACAATTGCGCAGTACAAATTCGGTCAGAGACCTCCGTTTTTTTCCAACTGACCCCACGGCCATGGTTGCTTGACTCTGAGGAGCACTGTCAGGAGGCGTTTCTGTCGGACACCGAATTTCCGCCGGACGTACATGGAGATTGATTTAACGCGAACACAGGAAGATTTAATCTTGCAACCACATTCACTAAAAAGACACGAGAGATTTGAGAGAAAGAACCCTCCAGTTATGTACATAGAGTAGCGGCCTACGCATTTTGAAATGCTCCCATTGTCATCGGACTAACGTTCTAGTACTTAGAAATGGATGATTTGAAGCGGCGACATGATGAAGGGCTGGAAATGCGCTGGTCATTAGATGGTGGCAAAATTTAGCGTTCTGCGAGAAAAACCCTTATTCAATGACCTGCAAGATGGCTAATCAATTTTTCCAACAGTGCTAGTGAGTAAGCAGGTCAGCTGCACTCCATTTAATTTATAACGTAGGCACTCACGTCAGAAAAGACTTGAATAGAGTTGTCTCCCGGTCAGAGGAATATTAATGCAAATATGTGCACAACACATACATGCATGATGTGGTTGTTAGAACAACTGTTCGTTCTTTTCATCCGCGACAACGGTAAAGTGAACGGAATTTTGATGCATTTCATATGTCACTACAAAGTCTATATCAGAGACAATGCAACGCAAAAAGAGCTCACGCAGAAATATTGTGGTGACCTGATTTGCTCAGGCTGGAAAGGCACTGCCGCATGGCGGCCTCAGGGTGAAGAGGTCAGAATGCACGTGACCTGTTACGCGACGCGCTCATCATAAGGCATGTTCCCACACGCTTGCATTGGTTTCTTTCCAGTTCAGCTTGTCATTTTCACTTTGGTCGTCATTCGGGACACCATCACTTCCATCTCTCTCCTCAACCACGATCATCCACTAGCTGCCTGTGATTCACGTCAAAAAAGGGTTCGTATCATTAAGGCAAATATTGATTTTCGTCGTTGCAAGGGGCAACATCCTGTTCTGAGCCACCAAGACTTCTCGTGTTCCTTCCATTCGTGCATAGCCTCCTTTGTTTCGAGCCTGGACTAACAAAGGTATTGTACCCAATTACTTTTCCTGTTTCCTCGCTTCTTACTGTTCACTCGGTTACATGGATACCAATAGCCACCATGCACAAACACTCGCTTTCAGTTCCCACTGTACCCGCTTCTGCTCCCACCTCACCCGCTTGCACTCGTCTGAATAGATCAGAGCGGTTATTTGCGGCACCAGTGACTCCTCAACGTTTAGTCCGCCCTCCAAAAGTTTCGTATCGATCACCAATTACCCCCGCAAGCACCCACTCTACACCATACACGCCATTGAGCCTCCGCTCATTCTCGACTGCATCAAGTTCAACTATAACCACCCCAGGATCGGCTTCTAGCTTAAAACGTTACGCTGTATCTCATTCTGCCGAAAATGATGCAATTTTGGCGGACAAGAGTTTCGCGGATATCGCTGAGAATTGGCGTTCACGTGCCAATGAAAACGGCATCAAGGTCTCCAGTGCTGACGACTCTAATTATGGTGATGATGAAGGTGCGCATACATCCGTTAATTGCTGTATGTGACTCATGCAGCCACATTATCATTATGACATTTTGGCTGGTATTGCTATCCTATTCCGCTGCTCCGTGGAATACAATTGGGCCCGCTATGCATATATGCGCTTTTAGCCAGCGATTTGACCCATTCTGATATGAATTGTACAGGTTTCGTAACCGAGGAAGGTTTGTCACTGCCATAACATTCTTCATTCAAACTGTCACTGATAGTCCCCTATAAAGCACTTTTCCCCCCGCCGTTTCTTGCAATTCATCGGCGGTCTCGGACAATTTCCAGTACAGCACCACCTCGCACACCACTCTCACCATATGCTCTCAGAACCCCTGCTCGCCGCGCTCTCGGAGTGCTGAATACACCGCCACCAAAACCAACAAACGTTAGCCAGTTGAAATTCAAAGGAAGCTTGACTGATCCCGCGCACACACGACGGCGCCCTTCATTTGGGCAAGTTAGTGACCACCCTTCTGATCCGTATTCATTGATTAGCTGATATGGTACACTGGTTTCTATATCTAGATGTCCACCGAACTCTTCGACATCGACGAGAACGCTTTTGAACCATATCCCCAGTCATTCTCTTCAGCTGAACCTTTTGCTTTGCACGACCCATTCTACAGTTCCGGTCTTCCGACTATTTCAGAGTGTGTTCAGCAGCATTTCGGCGAGTCATTTTTCCAAGCAAAGATGCAGTCGAACGCCACCGTCACCTCGCCAACGGCCTGCTCTGTCTGTGGCCGTGACGGGGGTCGGTTTGCAATCCTCAAGCCCTGTGAACACCCTCTTTGTTCAGGATGCCTTACAAGCGCCCTCAACATCGTCGGCGAAAAGGCCATGCAATGTGCTGTTTGCATGGAGTCCGTCGTAGATTTCCAGCTCCAAAGCCGGCCATTTGATGACAACTCAATGGTCCCATCCACAACTCAACACTTTAATTTCCCCTCCTCTTTCACTCCACTAGATGCCAGTTCTTCTCCTTTGCAAAGACGCTCCGCCAGACCCAACAGGCCTCTTTTACCCAGCTTTGAGCCCACAGTTTTTGCGCCACACATGGACCAACTCGCTGCCCATTATCAACGGGATTTGTCCCCTCCCAACTTTGCTCCTGCCCCTAAGCAACAAAGAGTCGAGAACGTGGTTCTTCGCGTTGACAATGTGCCTTGGGTGGGTCCATACTTCCGGCGCTATGTGGCGTATCTGATTTGTCGCAGGATATCACTCCGCCAGCTATCATGACATGGCTCAAGCAGCCTGTCGTCCGAGTACATGTTTTATTGGATCCACGGGGTAAAACCCTCAGCCACGCGTTCGTTGAACTGAGCACGGAGGAGTATGCGAGGGCTGCTTTGCGCGGCGTGCAAAACTCTGTCCTCGGCAAAGGCAAGCGGGCGCGGGGGGTCACCGTCACTCGCAGCTCGCAGGAAGAGCTGATGCGTGCTGTACGATGTCTATGATATGAAACCTCTGTAAATCTGACGATATTTGGCAGCTATTCCCGACATGGAAAGGCAGCTTCGAGGGCTCCAGACCATCGCTCACTGGCCTGAGGAATGATCAGGTCAGGGGCGCGCTCGAGACTGGCATGATGACCGATGCGGAACTCAAGGCCTTGTTGCATCTTGTACAGTCACCTGATGTACGTCGTTGTGATTCCACTTGTTGTGTTGCTCACTGAGGCTTCTTGATAGTCGCATTTCCTGAAAGTTCCCTCTCTTCCCTTCCATTTCCTCATTAGCATCCTATCCAAGTTCCCCGTGGATGTCGATAGTAGGGTATTTTGGCCCAACAGCCTCAGAGACAACCTGTTTAGTACGTGTTCTTCATCTCAACAATGCTTGAAGCAATCATTTAACGTGCTTTTCATATAGATCTAACTTACTGTGAGTCCCTCTTATGGCTTGACCAGCTGTGACCTGATATCCCGTAGCGGCGTTGGGTGTTCTTATGACAGGGATGGGCAATGCGATAATGGAATCTCGTTTGTTGGATGAACTTCTTCACGCTGGGACAACTTTTCAAGGTACTATTTCGCTGATATTTTTGGAACTTCTACTAACCGCCATCATCCGCAGCATTTGCGCCACAACAAGCCCAGATGCTTTCCAGCCTAGTGAGACCTCCGGTTGCGCCGTTTGTTCCTTCTTTGCCTTGCGGGCACTTCCGCGTTGACAGCGGCGTCTTCATTCGTGACAATGATATCCCCGCCCCTGGTCCATACGCTACTTTTTCCGCTCCTAGCCCCGTTCCCGCTCTCAGCCCATACAACGACATCGCCCGGGAGTTTGGCGTCGACGAAGATTTGATTCAAAAACTGGCCCAGAGGCTGAATGTGCTACGGTGATACCCGGATGCCTGCTTATTCATTGCACCACGACCTACTTGTTCCGGGACCTTGCTCATAACCCCATAACGTGACTTTATGATTCTTTTCTTGTTCTCCTCAACGTTCCCCCCTGTCTCTTGATGATCGCCAGTCGATCTCATTTTCTCGGGTTTTTGCGTATCCTCGATCTTGCCCCGGGCCGCTCTCATGTCTAGTTACCACACTCGCTATGGAATCCTGCATCCTGCATTGCTGTCTCTCTTTGCAACTTTTCAGTCTCTTTTGCCATGTACTGCTTACTTGACGACCATCACAGCACTGCTTTGTATCGTAGACCCATGCTGGTAGAGCTACCATTATCAGATATCTGCCTATTATTCTTGGGACGGCTAACGTGACCCTCGTCCGAAAGGATATTTATTGTTACGTGACTGCTCCCCGCGTACATCACGTTACTGCAAACATTGGCAAATTGCAAAGCCGAGTCACTTGGGCCGCGGCCCGCCAAACACTCAGGTCAAGTGCTTGTGACTAATGACTTTTTGAACCTGCCCAAAAACCTTGGTCAATGAAAATTGAAAAACCCTGAGCACATTACAATTGCCAGCGTGAGTGCATACACCTTATCTGGCCCCCACCAGTGACTATCACTTTGTCAAGGACTGTCATCAGGCGGCCTTTCATCAGAGCAGGCGAACGAAAATACCTCTCCCCTTGTGACGCAAACCGTTCTTATCGAGACACAAATATCTCTGAACACATATATGCCAGTTTCCACAGTACATACCTGCTCAGAGATGGGCTGTCTCAGATACCATATCGCCATTAGCTCTTATGATCAATTCTCCCATACAGTGGTTGAAGCTCTCAACTTGGGAGCTTGAGCTCGAGAGTACAGCGTTTGCTACAGATAATAGATGGAGCAATCATGATATGGACCCCACTCCTCTGCACTTTCGAACATGGAGGTAAGTATCACCCTCTCGCTGTGATTTCCCAACAAGTCTGATCAGTCTGGTCAAATGATGTTCGTACTAGTGCATGGAGTTACGTTCGTGACAGAGGCCAGTTTCCGGACAGTTCAACTTAACACCAATATTGTCTTCCAGGTATCATACTGGTTTTCCGATGCCAGTAATATCGCTGTTTGGGAGGCGAGTCCAAAAAAGATGCACCAACCTGGTGGTGGGAGCTGACGTCAGATAGGTTGCGAGCTCAATGTTAGCTATTGGTCTTTCCTGGTACGTTTAAACCTATTATATTTGGTGAAGGATTGACTCTCTGTATACAGGAGACAGGCCTTGCCTGCCATCATTGTTGCGTACTGTATAACGGCTGTTCCGATCCTTCTCACCGGGACTATCGGTACCCGCCTGAGAGTTCCATTCTCAGTCCTTAGCAGGTCGTCTTTCGGATTCTGGTTCAGCTACTTCCCTGTTGTTACGCGGGGAATAATTGCCATGTCTTGGTTTGGAATTCAGGTAGGGAATTTTAAATTCATGCATAGTGCTCTCTTTAATTCTGCTAAAAAAAAACAGACATACAATGGTTCTGAATGTATCTATCAGGTACATTACTCGCCGTGGAAAAAAGTATTTAGTATTTCAATAGCATGATCTTTCAGATGCTGAAGGCCATATGGCCGTCTATTGCCCATATCCCGAATCACATACCGGCCTCTTCAAACACCACCAGTGTCGGCAAGTCCTCATTGTTTGAGCGCACGTACTTTTCTGATTGAATTATGTGGCTAGGCATGATGTGCTATCTTCTTTATTGGCTCCTCCAATTTCCATTCATGCTACTGTCTCCCCAGAAAATCCGTTATCTCTTCATGGTCAAGGGTGTGATCGTCCCTTTTGCCTGGCTTGCTATGGTCATTTGGGCGTTCATAAAGGTTCCTCCTTCAGTCGGACTATTTGCTCAGCATGCGACAGTACAAGGATCTGACCTCTCCTGGGCTTGGCTGACGGCACTCAATAGTGCGCTGAGTCTTTATTGTGGCTATGCGGTCAACATAGCAGATTTTACGGTTTGACTACACTGCATCCTTCAATACATCATGTTGATATTTAAACAGCGGTATGCCACGCATGAGAGAGCGTTAGTTCATTTCGGTTATGGTGTACGAATCATTGCTCCTGACTCGAATCAAACCATAGACAATATTCACAAGCCATCATTATTCCAGTGGCATTCACGCTTTGCTCGTTTGCTGGACTGGCCGTGACAAGTGCAGGGATTGTCCTCTATGGTTCGGCACTGTGGGATCCTCTACGGCTGATCGACCAATGGGACAATCGACCAGCAGCATTCTTTGCCTCGTTTGCATTTCTGCTGACGACCGTCGGGACCAATATTAGCGCTAATGCTCTTGTGGCTGCCAACGACCTCACAGTTTGCTTTCCGAAATACATCAACATCCGGCGCGGTCAAGTGATATGTGCATTCATTGGTGGATGGGCATTCTGTCCTTGGGAAGTTCTGGCAAAGTGTGTTGACTCAATATATTGTTCTCTTATTTGGTTTACTCATTTGTAGAGCATCTGGGTTTCTGTCTTTTCTTAGTGGCTACACCATCTTCATCGGACCATTCGTTGGGATTATGATTGGCGATGTAAGTAACCCAATCTTCATCAGTGCATACTTAACTGAGTGAAGTTCTGTTAGTACTGGTTGGTCCACCAGGGTCGAATTGACGTCCCAGCAATGTACCAAGTTGATGGTCGATACCGCTATACGTTTGGAGTGGTAAGTTCATTCCACTGGCTAGCATTTGTGAATGTGGCTCAAACTCGTTGACAGAACTGGCGTGCTTTGGCAACCCTCGTGATTTGCATCGCACCAGCTATGTCTGGGCTCGTTCACTCTATCAAGCCATCCATCAACGTCGGAGGTATCCATAATTTATTTGCCATTGGGTGGATATTTGGAGTGCGTGTATTGATTAGATTTTATCCACGCAACTTACTGTTACTCCCTCCTTTCTTGATAGTTCTGGTCGGCGTTCGTCGTTTATTATGTCCTCTCGACGTTGTTCCCTGCTCGGGGCACATTTGTAGAGAAGGCTATCCTACCCGACGATGTGATACCGCCTTCGGCCTCCTGTGATTCTCCGGACGAAGACGTAGAGAAATTAGAGGGTTATGTGACTCCCGAGACTATGTCTTGAGCCGTCGGGGCATCATAACTTTGATGAATAGAGTGGGAATTACTAAGCATCATCGCAGTGTATAGCTAGAGCGCCCGAGATAATCCGACAGTCCCAAGGTATGCGAGTGCATGTTGTTTCAATACATCTACCATATATAAGGAAAAAATGGTTGGTTGAAGGTATTCCTACTACAATGCCACACATTAAGCTCGAGTGGTAAACATTCCAAAGTTTCCAGTGGCGGATAGGATGCGAGGAAGGGCAGTAGCGACCAATGCACCGAGTGCAAAACCAACCATTAAAGCCGCATTCAGGGTGATCCCATCCCTCGAAGACAAACGGTGCAGCTTCGGTCTTGGACCTTCCTTATTAAAAACGCTGGGATGCGTTACTTTGGCATCAGGTGCCGTGAGCAGACCAGGAAGGCCATCCACGCTCGAGAGGTTCTGTTGTATCCAGTAGGCTCTCAGGCCCTTCGGATTGACCTCTGTGAAGGCAGTAGCGCGGTCGCGTGACTCTTTCATGTCGAGTGATCGGAGGAGTTGAGTGCGATGCGTAACGAAGTTATAGATTGGAACAGCATATCCACACGACTAGCGAAATTGTTAGATCCAACTACAGAAACTGGGTAGATCAGAGGTACTACCGTTTGACACTGATATACATCAATGACGATAGCAGCACGAGACCCCGGGTTTCGAGTCTCAGGAGAAATAAGAGATTCATACTCTTCTGTGCCATATTCGTATACAGTGCCTACAGTGGTTGTTAGAATGTAAATGACACGTGGGAAATAATGTTGTCTTATACCTATCCCATACAACCTCAAGATCCTAGGAGGCCCCTCGAAGGAGTGAAATAGAATCGTTATGCGACCGTTCTCTCTGATATGAGATATGGTTTCAACACCTTTCCCCTCACAGTTGAATAAGATGAAAACCATTCAATGAGACGCTTACCACTTCCAGTCAAATCCTGATACCAAACTCGGTGAGAGTTCACAACATGGAAGCAATCCGCTGTGCCCTTGGGGGAGAGATTTACATGTCCGTAAGAACCCAGAGGAGCTGAAGCCACCCAGAACATGTGTTGTTTCCTGACCCATTCGATGATAGACTCGGGTATTTCGTCATAGTACTTGGCCATGGGGATGACTTATCTGGGCAGCTTGGCTGTCGACCCCAGTATAAGTGGTACACTGATTAGGTCCTATCGGTGTTTGAAAGGACCTAATTATAACCTCTTGAGCACACTATCTGGTCATGGGGTTGAGTCAATTTCAGCTGTGCCATTGAGTATTACATGAGATGGAAGAAATGACCTCTGCGGGTTAGACCAGGTAAGGGCTAACTGGACAGTCCCTTACTAGGTATCGTTCCATCAAAGCGAATGCGTACGCACGAGAATGACGAACAATAACTCGATAAACCACTTTTCAACATATGTCCACCATCTCGTGTTACACAAGAGCGTGCATAGCTAGACTGAACAAGATGACACAATAACGCCAAGGGTATGCGAAGCCACTTGTTTCAGCGCAGCGATATAGAGTGTCATGACGAGTACATTATACCAAACGTAAAGAGCGCTATGCATATGGGCACGTATTAAGCTCGGGTGACGAACATACCAAACTTTGCGGTACCGGATAGGATGTAAAGAAGGGCAGTAGCGACCAACGCACCAAGAGAAAAACCAATGGCTAGATTTGCACCACTGCTCTGGGCGCTCCCCTCTCTCAAAGACGAACGGTGCAACTTCGGCCTTTGACCTTTTTTGTCAAAATTATTGACAGGCGTTACTTTGGAATCAGATGCTGTGAGTAGACCAGGCAGGCCATCCACGCTTCTGAAGTTCTGTCGTGCCCAATGGAATTTGATACCCTTCTGATCGATCTCTGGGGAGGACATGGCGTCTGAAGCACGGTCGTATGATTCTATGCTATCGGCCATTCGGAGGAGTTGGGTGCGATGTGTAACGAAATCATAGACTGGAACGGCATATCCACATGACTTAGCAGAACTGTTAGACAGAAAGAGACCGGAGTAGATAAGAGATAGGCACCGTTTGACACTGATATACATCTATGACGATAGCTGCACGAGAGCCCGGCTTCCGAGCCTCGGGAGGAATAAGAGATTGGTACTCTTGTGTGCCATATTCGTATACAGTTCCTACACACGGATGTTAGAATGTGATTGAAGCAAGGCGAAGAACCATCGGCTTGTAAGTACCTTTTCCGAACAATCTCAAAATCCTGGGAGGACCCTCGAAGGCATGAAACAAGATCGTAATGCGACCATTCTCCCTGATATGAGAGATCGTTTCCACTCCTTGCTCGCACAGTTAACTAGGAAAAAAAACTGATCTATGTGACACTCACCGCTCCCAGTCAAATCCTGATACCAAACTCGATGAGAGTTCACGACATGAAAGCAATCCGCTGTGCCCTTTGGGGAGAGATTGACATGTCCGTCAGGAGTCAAGGGAGCCGAAGCCACCCAGAACATGTGCTGCTTCTTGATCCATTCAATGAGAGATTCGGGTATTTCATCATAGAACTTGGCCATGGATATACTGTGCAACCAACTTGGGCGCTGGCATGATTCGCAGTAGGCCCGGGCGGCATCAGGTTAAACGCGTATAGCCTATGCGTGAAGTTCTCACGGTCACGCACGCCCTTGTGTCTAGGCTCAGATCACTGGTTCAACTGACCGGTCGTCAAACGCAGTGGGCAGGGCCTTGGATAGGACGTGCAAACTTCTTAGTGCGTGGAGCCTCACCTGTCATCATCAAGTTACCTTGGCTGCTTCCGCTTCACGACCTCCCTGAAGAACTCATTGCTGTCCGTGCGGACGCTACTTTCGCGGTGAATCATGGGCCCAGACGGCGTATTACAGATTACAATACCAGGTTAGAGCCCATGTATCTACTTCACTAGAAACTTTTAATGTTAAATTGTTCAGACTTTGATGATGGTGACTTTCAGTCCACTCCCATACCCTTCGGCAGGTCCGGAGGACATGGCTTTGGTGCATTCGGAAATGCAGGATCAGGCCCAGATTCACCAACTATCATGACCCCCATTGTACTTCCAGAGCGTAGCGACCGAAGCTACTTTCATAGTCGTGGCGATTCTGCAGCGTCAGAGGATTCTTTTATTTCGCAACCTGTTCGTCAGACTGGCAAGAGCTCACACACGACTCAACCTTCCATAACCGCAAGCTCTCCGTTCTCCAAGAAGCCATCTTTTGCATCCATCAGAAACGCATTCAAGAAGAACACCGATGTACCGCCATTACCTCCACTGGACCACCAAGCATACCCAATTCTCAAGAACCCCTTTAACCGCTCGACTTCGTCCTTGCCTCATTCCACCTTGACGTCTAATAAGACGTTCAATGCTACAAGTCCGCCCCATCCTCGGCCTCCGACACCTGGATCTAGCGAACCACGTCCTCGTGCTCCATTAAGAGCAAGAGGGCATTCCACTGCAAGATCTCATCATTCTCAATCCGGGTCTATATTTCACAACTCGGACATAGGGAGTGATCATGGTCATGGATTCTCTTACTCATCCTCTCCTCCTCCCGTTCCTCGCGTGCCCGACGCATTTGGTGCCCAGGTGTTCAGTAGTGATGGGCCCTCAATAATGGAGGGAGATGACCAAGTGCCATCGGGTCCTAAGATGCCATCCGATTATGCTCTGCATGCCGTTTTTATTCGGTTTGCTACTCTTGCGGAGGCAAAGATGGATGTGTTCCTTCGCGAAACACTGGTATTTCCGTTTCCTTTGGTATTGGTCGGGCACATGTCATTCATGCTCCCTTAGGATCACGAACCCTTATTGTCGGACTTCATGGGTCCCTCGCTGGATCCCAAGTTTGATGACCTGATGGGCTCTTTGGGAAAGATTGCTCAGAAACATCCAAAACCCGTCATAGGCTCGATTAGGCGCTGGAGACGCAGTCACAATGAAAACGTCAGCGCCGAAATACTTAAATATCATGCCAGTCAATCGCCTTTATGGACACGTGGTGCAAGAGTTCAAGAACTGTCTACTTCGCTGAATGAACGAAAGTCGCTGGCGTTGATATATATCATGTGTCGCGCTCTAATTGCCGTTTTATCCGTTTTGTCCAAAGACGCACTAGGTGATGCGCTGGGAGTTGCCTTGGAGGAAATAACGTTCGAGCAGTTCAAGAGACCGGATTTGAAGCTCCTTGTACAGTCAGCTAATCATCGACTGAACGCTGAACTGTATGCCACGCTGCTCGGACACCTGGCAAACGTTCGGTGATTATGGTGTTGTCCCTGCACAAGCATCCAAACTAACTCTCTGCCAGCTTCGTTAGTGTCACGGATCGTTTTCTTGGCGAGCTTGAGCCTGTGGCCAATGGTCAGGTGGCGAAGGATCTCGATACGAAGTACGAGCATCTGGTGAAGGGGCTCCGTCATGTTCAACTGAGAGTGAGAACCATCTTGCTCTTTGTCTTTTTGTGCTCATGTGTCAGCTAGGTATGGCCCCCAGAGGCATTTGAGGAAGGAGCCGAATTTTTGGAGTTGATAGCTAAGTCCTTTGCGAATGCGCATGGTCTTCGGTTCAAGATCGCTTTTGCCGATACGTTGACTCGTCTATTGCATCCCATCGGAAAGGTATGTCATATTCCCTGGTTTGTACCGATACACGCTAACATGGCCTCAAGACGGCACAGGCCGAAGTTAATCATCCACAATGGGAAAAGGCGATCGAAAGAATCTATCCCCGAGCTAAGGAGATGATGAGTAAGCCGCGGTATTGGCATATCGCTTATCCATTGGCTGTCACCAGCCTTTGTGTTGCGCCTCATCAATACTTCCTCCGTAACTGGACGGCTTGCTTTGAGTATGGACTGTCGAAGATGAAGGTTCGATTTCGATTCCAATTAGTCAGGCGCTTGTCTTGCTGACTTCTGGTTCAGGAGAAGCCTCATCGGATTCCTGTCTTGAATGGGATCGTTCGATTAATCTGGACATACCTGTACCGATGCCAAGAGCCATTAGCGACGAGTACTGCCAAGCTGGACTCCCTCCTCAAACATATATTCCCTGTTGGACGGTCATCAATTTTTCATCATGAGGAACATCTTGAGCCCTTCATTTGCATCGTGCATTTTATCTTGTCGCGTTATTTCGACTATGGGTTGGGACTCTGCATGGATTTACTCCAGGAAGTTGTCGTGAATTCTGCGTCCACGAGTAATCTCATGGGTATATTAGCTCCTGAGCGTGTTGCTGTATCAGCCCAAGCCATCCTCTTAACCTTAAACGCCTTCGAACGCGAGGAATCGGCTCCTACGTGGCCGTCTAGTGTCGATTTCACTGCTGTTCCATCTTGGGATGATTATCCTTCATCTTCCGACGCTCTTCCGGCTGCAGTGGTATCCAGGCATGGTGTTCAAGAGCTGCTTGACAGATACGGCGCTGTCATCACCGCTATCGCGCGGTCAGCCAGTCAGTCTGTGGGTCAAATGTCTATCTTTGACGAACAGTGGTCGATGTCGCGGTTTAATTCTGTCCATGAAGAGTCCTACAATATTGTCATCTGTCGCCGTCCTGAAGGATCCTTTGCCTACCCCAACCATCTCGTGTCCCAGATATCTATGCTGCAAACATGTCTGCAATCATGGCCGCGCTGTTTGCACGCCTCTTTACCACTCACGGACGCTATCAATATGCTCATCCGCGGTCTTATCCATGTTGAGCCTCGGATCGGAGAAGCGGCGGGAGCGGCGTTGAGGCGCTTTATGGCTGACGGGCGGTATGCGCCTACAGTTTTGCGCCACTTCACGACCTTCCTATTTGATCCTGCCTATGTCGGGCGGGAGGGAATCGGTGCACGACTTGTCCTTGAGAGTACTCGGCTTCTGAATTTCTGGATCAGCCTGGTGGAAGGTTGGGTCAAAAGTATCCTTCAGAAACCCAAGGCGGACATCACAGCCGGTGAAAGGGAGGCCGTTGCCCTTCAAGGGGACGGGATTACTGCAGGAGCACTGTTTCTGTTATCGCATGAAGCTTCCACCGTCCGTTGTGCAGGGGTCAAGCTCATCCGCATACTTGCACCGTTCGTTGCTCATGTAGAAGCGGACGAGGGTGCTCATGCGGGTTCCTCGATGCTTCTGAACGAACTCCTCGATTGTGATGCTCGTGAGAACCCCCATTTCCGGGGTTTTGACGAGTTATTGGACAGCTCGGAGTTGGATCGTCTCCAACAGTGGAGGCGGGCTGGGCGAAAAGATGCATTGCTGAGGATCGCCGATAGCAATTATGACAAGGACAAGAAA
>QFEN01000557.1:30625-47269 GCA_003316125.1 Auricularia polytricha
ACCTCCAGAAGGCGGCAGAACACGGACCGGTCATTATTGTCAACGCAAGCAAGTACAGCTGCGATGCCTTGATTATCACAAGTACCCAAGATCCTGTCCACGTTCCGCTTGATATCATACAAACCGAAGTCTTAAATCTTTCCTTGGAGTTCCAGTCCCTCGTGAAGGGTTTTGGTTCATCCGATCCTAAACTCGAATTATTCCAGACTGTCAGCATCCTCCGCGAGCTCTGGAATAAAGTTGTTGGCCCTGTGGTTCAAGCTCTAGAGGGGTTGACCCACCCTGGTTCACGCATCTGGTGGTGTCCCACCGCCGAGTTCACTCTGCTCCCTCTACATGCGGCAGGACTCTACGAGAAGAAGAGCCTAAATTTGTCTCGCTTTTACATCTCCTCTTACACCCCAACTTTGACGACACTCATTCGCGCGAGACAGCAGCTTTCTCGAGATGTCTCCACGCAACGTTTTGTTGCCATTGGTCAAGCAAACCCTGACGGGGGGACGGAACTTAAATGTGTCGCTCCTGAGCTAGCCGTCGTCGCTCAGCGTCTCGCGCCTGTTGTGTCCTTCACATCGCTCGAGGACAGTGATGCGACGGTGCAAGGAGCATTCGATGCATTAAACCAGAATCAGTGGCTTCACCTGGCCTGCCATGGAATACCAAATCCAAAGGACCCATTTGAATCTTCCTTCGCAATGCGCGACGGGCCTTTAAAGATCAGAGAGATCATCCGATCTCACTGGCAGAACCCGGAGTTTGCATTCTTATCGGCTTGCCATACTACCGTGGGTGATAGATCGAGCCCAGATGAAGCAATTCATCTCGCTGCGGCGATGCAATTTTCTGGATTTCGCAGCGTGATCGGTTCCATGTGGACTGTCGATGACGATGTTGCACACCAGGTTGTTTCTGTGTTTTATGAACATCTGGTTGATGGTTTGGGGAGATTGGACTGCACGCGTGCTGCAGTAGCATTGCACAAAACTATGAAATCATTGCGCAAGAAGATTCCGCTGGAACAGCAGATTGTATTTGTACATATAGGTGTCTAGTTTGAACGAATGTAATGGGCTGACTGCATCAGCCGTTGCCGGTGTCTCAGACTATGGTCTTGGATGTTGGTGATTTATCGTCCCGAACTGGAGCAGATGTCAGGGGTCATTTCATCCGCGGTTGCGCGAAATTGATTCACCAGGCATTTGACCTGAGAATGGCAAAGATTTAACTAGATTTATCTTATGTACAAATCCAAAAATATATCTCACAATTGCAGATCACATGATGAAGGGATAGATAGCTAGACTATGTTGGTGATATCTCGCAAAGCTCTAATATTGGCAGACCTATGGTACCCAGTTGTGATATACTAGCATACTATTGTGTTATTGTCAAATGTATCAATTCCTACAGGAGCAGCCTCTGATTGCAGGATCCATAATTACTGGCTATGTGCCAGGGTATGATAATGAGTTGTAAGTGATAGCATGATGCTGGTTTTCTACAAAACATATCTGGCTTTAGATAGGTAGCTTCTTATGGCAAGATCTGCAATTACTAACTGTGTGCCAGGGTATGATATGACTGTCATGCTAAAGCAAAGTGGTGAACTGTTACCAAACATGTCTATAGCTACATGGACTGCCTCTGACAGCAGGATCTGTTTTTGCTGACACTGTGCTGTGAAGATGAAGAGTTAGAAAAAAATATGGCTGTGTAAGGTGTTCACTGAGAGAGCTTAAGGGTGATTAGATGGATCATGAACTGCATCCACCACATCATGAGGTTTATAACTTTCTCACTCGTCAGAATCCTCCATTAGGTCAAGAATGCTGTGATAGAAAATTTTGGAGTCTGTAAAAACACCAACAATGAACTAAAAAAAAAACCAAATCTAAATGAAAAATCAGTAGAAGGAGGCATGCTTTATCACATTTCCTACATACCTGTGTAGCAATATAGACTGGGGATCCTTTGGTTATAGACTTCATGCCATGAAGGTAAGCATTGCTGGAGTGTGTATTTTTTGGCTCCTAATCTACTGAGCTTGGGGGTGTAAAGACATATTTAAAACCCTATTGAAGGATATAACTGAGTGAGATGTATATTGCCAACAGAATGGACTTACAAAGATGAGTATCTTGCTCCTCAGTAAACCCTTATATAAATTCTTGGGATCATAGTTATACCCAGCATATGAGAATATGGGCCACTGGTTACTGTGAACTGCAGTTTCACTGCTCTTGATACTCTGCTTGGTTCTGACTTGTAGTGTTATGACACTAAGTTGATTGAATAATGGGACTTGCACTGCATTTAACCAGTCAAGGCCTGCAGGCAGAGCAATACATCAGTGACCTCATGATTAAACCCACAGTCAGACTTAATGTTTCAGGACAGGGGTGGTGTCATATCCTGCATTCCAGACCCTCATGTCTGGACCAGACTTTCTTCAGATCATCAGATCCGATCCAGTTATCATATCCTGTTGCTGACCCCTATCTTCTGGTCGGACTTTCATACTTTTGGATCTGATCTAACCCTCATTCCCAAACCAGTCTTCCATCAGATTGTTGGGTCCAATCTGGCCCTCACTCCTGTTTTCATCCCCATATGCATATCCTCTTGTAACTACCTCTATCCTTCCGTCTGGACTTCCATACTCTCAGATCTGGTCTAGACTCATTCCTCTTGGTTTTCCCCATTTCTATGTTCCTTGATTGAACCCCTATCTGTCGGATCTGCTTGACAGTTCATTTCCATCTCCATCCTTAATTGTTCTGTCACTAGTTCATTTCCACCATCATTCTTGTTCCCACTTCAGGTTTCCTTTTGCTCTCTGTTCCTTATGATCGGCCTATCACATACTGCAGTCACTTTACCCTTGATTAACACATACAGCTGAGGGTGAAAAATCCCTGTTCCAAACAACAGGCAGGCCCATCACAAGTGTGTATTTGATACAAACAGGTGGGCCCATTGCAAGTGTGTATTTGATACGAACAGGTGGGCCCATCACAAGTGTGTATCTGATATCAACAGGTGGGCCCATCAAAGTGTGTTTGTGATACCAACAGTGGGCCCATGGTATGTAGTGTAGTAGATAAGTACATCAGTCAAGATATGGCCAAAATCGAAAATGTCAGTTGAGATATGACCAAAATCCAAAACATCAGTCAAGATATGACTGAAATCCAAAATGTCGGTCAAGATATGGCTGAAATCCAAAACATCGGCCGAGATATGACTGACACGGCTGAGATATGACTGAAATCCAAAATGTCGGTCGAGATATGACCGAAATGGAAAGCATCAGTCAAGATATGGCCAAGATATGGCCAAAATCCAAAACATCGGCCGAGATATGACTGAGATCAAAAATGTCAGTCGAGATATGGCCGAAATCCAAAATTTCAGTCGAGATATGACCAAAATCCAAAATGTCAGTCGAGATATGGCCGAAATCCAAAATTTCAGTCGAGATATGACCAAAATCCAAAATGTCAGTCAAGATATGGCCGAAATCTCAAACATTGGCCGAGATATGACTGTAACAGCTGAGATATGACTGTAACGGCCGAGATATGACTGAAATCCAAAATGTCGATCAAGATATGGCCGAAATCCAAAACATCGGTCAAGATATGACTGAAATCCAAAATATCAGTCAAGATATGGCCGAAATGGCCGAGATATTGCCGAAATTCAAAACATTGGTGATAATGAAAAAAATATTATGATTAACTTGACATCCGCCCCACATTATTCCCACACCCCATATTTTTGCATTTTTGCCCACATTACCCCACAACACCAAAAACATTGCCCATTTTGGGAATCTCCACAATATCAATTATTCCCACACCCTCCTCATATCACTGCAGCTTCACCACCACACCACAATAGCTTCCCCTTCATATATAAGTAGTAGTTTGGTATATATATGTATAATGTAATATAATAGACCGCTTTTTTTGTATATTTGTATGCCTGCTCCTCCTCCAGGACCCTTTCAAAATGATGTAGGATACAAAACATTCTCGCACTTTTGCCCTTTGAGAGGGAAGTGTCCTAGGGATTTAGAACACGTTTAGTAGTATATTTGAGGAGATTGCCAACTTTATTTGACCCCCTGAAGCGCCCTACATCAATGTATATGGCATATATACATAAAAGTACAAAAGTTTTTCCTATGTGCTTATGTCTAGGTGAATAGACCTTGAAATTATATCCCCATCATCTATTAAGCAATAAAAACAATGTATCAGGAGCCCAGGATCATAGTAGAATCCCTTATTGTATAGTGTACCCCCCCTCTCCTGGTGGTTTACCCCCTGGAATTTTTTTCCTGTAGTACAGGACCTCAAGGATAGTAGGGAGTCCATTCCCAAGCTTATTTGGAGTGTATATATCATATAGCCAGCCCAGGACACACATAGGATCCTTCTACAGGAACAAAATGATAGAAAATCGCATTTTTGGCATTTTTGATGTTTTTCAGTATCTTACCCTTGCACATCTGGTCAACCCTGTTCATATATCATTAGAATAATATATATACTTCCTTTCATGATGAAGATCAGTTCAAAATAGGTTGTTGGTTTGAGATACTGCATATGCTTGCTATTTCTACTGATAAGAGATCAATACCTTCAAAACATCGAAATTTAATAATCAGAAACTTGGAGTACATTCACAATATATTCAGTATTATATGTATAAATTTACAGAACAATCCAACAAGAATTGAATGCTGAGGAAGTGAAATAGATAAGAAATTGAGTGTGAGAAAGCTCAAAGACCCAAAACGTCGAAAATGGTCAGTTGAGCAATAGTAGGACTTTAATGCTAGGTCAACACACATTTACACTACATCCCTTCCACTCACCCCCTACCCTCAGGGCAGTAGGTAGTGTGGGTTCCTTAGGTAGTTTACAGTCTATCCTGCATATTTTTAATGAAATCTTCAACTTGAATTATATATAAATGTGACTTTGTGCAGTTGCCTACCTATTGCAAAAACCAAAAGACCACTCCAGGATCAATTTCAACCGACCATTTTGGACCTGGTTGCCTACAGATGGGTAGTACTCATCTAGGCGAACACATCAGTGGTCTAATCTTCAAAAGTGGTTCAGATCTGGGAAAGTTATGAGCCATAATTCAGATTTCGGTCATATCTCGGTCAGATGATAACTGATTGACATGATAAGACTACCGATATGCTCACCTTTACTGGGGCTACAACTGTTGTTAACAAAGTTAAGCATAAAAACAACTTTCAGTCGGCTAATATTTTGGATCTCAGTTATGTCTCAGTTGGCCAATGTTTTGGATTTCTTTAGCTTATATCTTGGTCAGATGATAACCAATCGACGAGAAAAGACTACTGATATGCTCACCCTGACTGGGGCTACAACTTTTGTTAACAAAGTTAATCATAATAACAACCTTTTTTTTTTTTGGGATTTTGCCAATGTTTCAGATTTCTTTAGCTTATATCTCGGTCAAATGATAACCAATTGACAAGATAAGACTACCAATGTGCTCACCTTGACTTGGACTACAACTTTTGTTAACAAATTTAAGCATAATAACAACTTTCATTTTTTCATTATCTCTGATGTTTTGGATTTCGGTCATAGTTATATCTCGGCTGACTGATGTTTTGAATTTCGGTCATATCTCGGTCGGCCGATGTTTCAGATTTCTTTAGCCTCAGACTACAACTTTTGTTGACAGAGTTAATCATAATAACAACTTTTTTTTTTTTCATTATCACTGATGTTTTGGATTTTGGTAGTATCTTGGTTGACCGATGTTTTGGATTTTGGTTGCATCTTGGTATGCTGATGTTCCAGATTTTGGTCATATCTTGGTCGGCCAATGTATGTTGACTCGGACTACAACTTTTGTTAACAAAGTTAAGGATAATAACAACTTGCATTTTTTTCATCATCACTGATGTTTTGGATTTTGGTCATATCTTGGTTGGCCAATGTCCCTTGACTCGGACTACAACATTTTGTTAACAAAGTTAAGCATAATAACAACTTTCATGTTTTTTTTTGTTTTCATTATCACTGATGTTTTGGATTTCAGTCATATCTCAGTCAGCTGATGTTTCGTATTTTGGTCACATCTCGGTCAGCCAATGTACCTTGACTTGGACTACAACTTTTTGTTAACAAAGTTAAGCATAATAACAACTTTCATGTTTTTTTTTTTTCATTATCACCAATGTTTTGGATGTCGGTCATATCTCGGTTGGCCGATGTACCTTGACTTGGACTACAACATTTTGTTAACACAGTTAAGCATAATAACAACTTTCATGTTTTTAGACATTCATTTTGATCAGCCAACTCGATTCTATCAGGCATTCATTTCCATTGGCCAACTCGATAGCATGAGTGCTATCGGCCGACCTGATTTCATCAGGCATTCATTTCCATCGGCCAACTTGATAGCCATCGGCTGACCTGATAGCATCAGACATTCATTTTGATCAGCCGACCTGATTCTATCAGGCATTAATTTTCATTGGCCGACCTGATAGCATCAGACATCCATTTCCATTGGCTGACCTGATAGCATCAGACATTCATTTTCATCGGCCAACCTGATGGCATCAGACATTCATTTTGATTGGTTGGCCCATATGTTCACACCCATCATCGGCCGACTGGTACACATGGCTGCTATATTCCACATCGGCCCAGCTGATAACATCACACACTCCACCATTTTTCCCCGGCCATAGGCCAACATGATAATATCGAGTATCACTACATATGGGCCCAGCTGTTAAAATTGACTCCCATTGAGACCACCGGCCGAACATTAGACATGGGAAAATATTTTTGGTTGGCCAACATCTGCTGGCCCGTGTGGAACAGGGATTTTTCACCCTCGGCTGCCTGTATAATACAGGGTATGTGACTGAATGGGCTCAGCCTATGTCAGTTACCTTTGCGCCTGTCAACTTAGCCTTTCCATATGTTTCTCTCACAGCCTTGGAACTCCACTCACTACGTTCCTGTCGCACATCCTATCATATATAAACCTGTGTAAAACGTAGTACTTCCTCAGTTCAAATATCGCATCTAGACTCTGCCCACTCATGCCTCTTGTCCCCTCTGTGTCTCAGGATTGATTCCTGGTAAAGACAACATCTTAGACTCCATTCATTCTTTTGTTCTCTCTCAGTCCAGGATTCCACTTCCTGGCCAACCCTCTGAGTCTCGGGATCATATCCCTAAGACTAACCCCTTCGCCTCTACCTTCGGGTAGTCCACTCCTTGTTGGTTTCTACCTGGACCTAGTCCAGGGTAGTCTTCCCTTTGTACTCCAGCCATCCCCTATCGGTTCCACCATCCTTGGCTGAACTATATTCTGCTGGCCGTTGTTAAGTCTTCTCCTGTTCTGTTTCTACCCGGACTGCATCCGGGGAGCTTGTACCTCTGACTTCCGGACAACTCCTATTAGTTCTGCTCGCTTTGGCCAAGCTATATCTGGCTGGTCGTCATTATTCTCCTCTGGAAATTAAGGGCATGTACTTGGGTAAGGGGTGCAGTGCACGAGCTGAAGCCTAGCCCTTCGGATCCGCCCTTCGAGCACAGTCTTAACAGGTGGTATAACTGCCTGTCCTTTGGGTATAAGCCATTCTAGAAGTAGATTTAAGAGTTTTTGTATCATTGCCAATCTTTGTTGCCAGTCTGTTGAAAACCTCAACAAAACAACAAACAAAACAACACTACTGGTTAGTGGTCCTTGTGCTTAGAAGCACTAGATACAGCAGTTGTTGAAAAAGAGGTGGTCTGATCCTTGTAGTACTTCAAACACTTTGAGTGTTAGAGGTTTAGGGGTATGGGAAAATCTAATATAGATAAGCACTACTAATTTTTGGAAGACCTAGTAGGTTGCAGGGCTAAGAAAGAGTAATATGGCACTCAAGATAGCTAACTAGAATGAATAAAATAGATGCGGGGGAATAAGACAGTGTTCTAGGTGAATATAGTCCAGTAATAGCATTAGAAAGCTGAAGAATGTGAAGCCTATCTAAGGCTCCAGAAAGAACTAGGCATAAAATGTGAACTGGGTAGTTGTATTCTTCTATAGCTAAAGTACAGAGGTTTATATAGATAGGGTAGTTTGCATATACCTGCATATGTAAAGCTGCATTCTAGGCATATGCATAAAACAATAATAAGAGTAAGGAAAAATGAAGAAGGTCATGGAAATATAGGAGCTGTGCTTCAGAGGCAATTACAAGTATAACCAAAAATAGAATAGAATGAAGAATAAGTCATATGTAAAGGGAGATGATAAATCAAAGCAGTGACTATTACACACCATCACCAATGATGATAAATCCTCTTCAGTCAGCATTGCCACATGCTTGGTGAGCATAATCAATCAGCTGTACAAGTATAACAAAGTGCTGTGCAGTGATGATGCAAGAGATGTGATATAGCAAATGGTGCTTTGGGAGATAATAATAGAGCTATGCAATGCTGCAATGTAATGATGGCATGATGATCCAATGCTCTAGTGTAGAGATGTCATATGGTTGCCATGCAGAATATTAACATGCATGAATCATGAGGAATATGCAGTCTATAAAACTCTTCTCTAGCATAATAAAAAAGTGGTCATTTATGTAGGTTGATTTATTTGTTTGCAATCTCTTGGATGAGCAGTGAGAATGGATGAGTATGGACATTCATAGTCATCATAATAGTAGAGATCAAGTAAATAATAGTTGGAATGAATGGTGGAAGAAGTCATTGAAGAGAATTGGAAATGATGAGAGGATAAGATGTATAATACACAGATTTCAAAGTATTTGCACAATGTGGCAAGGTCTGGCTGAACATAGAGGTCATCTAAGAGTATAATGGTCAAAGATGGGAGGGGATTGGAAGCATGTGAAATGAGAAGAAGTGAATTAACCTTATTAAACACAGAATGCTGAAAGAACATGGGATGTTATAATGTTGTTGAAAATAGCTTAAAAATCATGAAATTTGAGGAAATGAAAGATGAGTGGCATAAGAAGTGATATGAGAGTGAAGATTAAAAACAAAAAGCCATGTTCTAACTACTAAATACTTTTGGTATGTGACATCATATGTGCCTTGTTCACTAGATGCTCCTTGTTACGATAACATGTCTCCCTTATCTTTTTCCTCTTTATCTCCGATACAATATCTCTTATCTTGCTTCTTGTACAGCATCCTTGATCCCTGTGCCTACCATATGCCTCGACTCGTTATCTCTTATCGTGCATTGCCTTCTTGATCCCCGTCTGCTGTACCCTTTACCCTTACCACTACGTTGGTAACCCTACCCTAAAGAACTCTTACCTATAAGTAGTTGATCTACTTGTCCTGTAGTCTCTAACTTGAATCTACTCAGTATTCTAAAACGGATACCTGATCTCTTGAGCAAGACAGCTCTTCTGACTTGACTTGACTTGAACTCATCATTCTCGTGTCTGATACCAATATTTTCCCTTGTCCTGACTTGCCGACTCTTGTCACCAAGTCTAGACTCTGATACATTGACTACCGAACTAACAACGTCCCTCTTAGGACTTAGCTCGGAGATACCACCTGAGTTATTGCTGTTAGCATAACACTCCTTGTCTAGCTACACAAAATTTGCTTAGTATGATGAGTTTCCCACATTAAACACTTATAAATTCTCCTACACAAAAAATGTTGTCTTCTCACTATCAGTCAGATAATCTAAAAGACCAGGATAGAAATCTATTAGATTCATGAATATATTATGTTTATGTTAAACACTAACATCAAAAGGATTAAATCCTGGTGGTATGTAATAGTCATAATCACACTTACTCTGCTAGATAATCCTCTATGGGAGAGTGTTGCAATTCTTTGAGTTGGAGGATTTCTGTAGTGAAAAGAGCAGGATAGTTCATAGTGCAAATACTGTCTGACAAAAATATTAACCATGAAGAACAAAGGGATCTGATGAAGTTCTGATTGGAATAGGTCAGGATAGTAGTAGTTTACCATTTTGAAGAACACTTATATCTTTTTATGTGGACTCAAATGAAGCCACTGAACACTAAGCTTTTGCCTTTATAAAGTTGCTAATCTGTATCATTGCTCTCTTATCACTGTCTTATGGGACAAACTAGCCAATGAATGAAACAATAAGCTATTTTATTACAAACCATACAAGCTGTACTGGAATCCTTCCCACCTTGATGCTGAGGTCACCATATATAGAGATTTGTATATATTTCTAGTGTTCTATAAAGCCCACATGGAACTACAAAAATTGCCCAGGGAGCCTGATTGTAATCTTCCTCAAGTTGTGGCTGGTCTAATGATTTGATATGATGCTATGTAACTAACTTCATTTGGCAACACCAAATTATAGCTGTTTAACATATACTTTAGCAATAAGTCTAAGTACTGTTGCTGTAAGCTATTATGTGACTTGAGCAATTACGTTGTATATGTTAAGACAGTATGTGTTCCCAGTGTTTGGCTTTATTAGATATCTAATTTTGCACCACTAGCTTCCAGACTCATTCAAGGATTTTGCAGATAAGAAAGACATGACCAGCAAGTGTGTAACCTATTGTCACAGGGAACTATTTCATAAGCAGTGGAATACCCTACTGGACATCTATGACTAACATATTTACCTATATGGGCTCAAAAGAATCCAGCTGCACCCAAAAAAGTAATGCAGCTAGTTGTATGTGTTTGGTTTGCAGAACCTCAAGAGTCTAGACTGCAACATCACACTCTGCCATTACATATATCTCATTTTACGGACACCTTCATTTGTTCAAGACTAGTCATGAGTCCATCTATAGCTATTGCAGCCTGCCCTTATCTTAAGGGCATAGGCCATTTACTTGTGTTGAAATGCTTAAAAGGAAGAGTACCTACATAGAAATAGAAGTACAAGTAGTCAGAGCAGCATATAGCCCCCTGATGAGATCTTTTGCAGGATTAAAACCACTGCCCTCCTTTACTAGCCTCTCTCTCCTGTTGTAATAACAATCTATCTTCAGAGAAGGTGGATTGCAGCATGCATGCATAGAGGTGGTCAGCCTAGTATACTGCACTACTAGTCATAGACTTATATCTAGCTGAGCTTGTGAGGCTAGATGCCCAATGAGTTACTGGAGGTGTATGAGTATGAAATTATAATCCTCTGTTGTGACAACATCACATGCAGATTCTACCCTAGGATCTTTACTTACTTGGCAGATTATCCTGAGAAGTATGTAAATTTGTATGTTACTGTGTGTATTGCTGATTTGTATTTTACCAGAGTCCTTATAGCTACTGTCTACAATCAGGCTACTCATGTCCATGTTGCCTTATACCTCAAGAACACATATAAAAAATGGAAATGCCTCATAATAGAAAACAGTGCAAAACTATGGCATGTAGTAATGATAATTGAAGAACTATGGTAAGCACTGTGTAGTCACTAATCTATGAAAAGAATCATGTAGTTGGAAGCACACTAGTAGAGCAAAATTTTAAGTCATAGTCTGGGGTTCCCACCTCAGTGAAGCTTGAGCCTCTATCACTGACCATAACCAACCATTTCCATAGAATGCATTCTTAGATTGCCTTAGTCCTTTAGGTTTCAACATTTTTCATACACTTATAGTAGATCTTTTGCATGAATTCAAGATTAGTGTTTAGAAGATGCTGTTTTGTCATTTGTTATATATTATTGCAGTGCAAAACAAGGATCTTTTAGTTGGATGACCTCTTCACCACCAGATATAGGCAAATTCATACATTTGGCCTAGCTACTATTTGGCCAACTCTTCAAGGATGAAATGTATAGCAGCTCAAAACTTTAAAGATCTCCTTTAGATATGACCTTATTTTCATTGAAGTTGGATGAGACATGACACAACCCTGAGTACTCTATCTCTGTTTTTAATGGTCTTCTCCCTGAGCTACATAATTCATTCATTTCTCATTTGCTCTTTACCATGGTGTATTGGTATGGACTCACCAAACTCTAAATGCATTCTGATTGGACATTAGAAATCATGGATCATATCACTTCAGCAGTTGGCCATAGTATTGTGCAGGCCAGGCTTGAGCGAGTATGGACTTCCTAATATTTTGGCCTAGCCCTAACATTAGGCTTGGGCTTGGGTTTGGGCTGGACTGAGCTTAGGCTGAGGCCCAGGTCTAAAAATATAAAATAACTGAACATGTCCTACTAACATCAGTGAGTGCCTAGATAGCACCATGACACATGACTCACAACATTATTCCAGACTCTCTATTGCAATTCCAGTCATACCATATTATCTTCGCCTGAGTTCTCTGCACACACATTAAGTAGGCCATTATCTTTATCTGCAGAATCTTCAGTTCTTCCACAACTTCTTCTACCATTCATTCCAAGCTATCATCCACTCAATCCTCACTACTATGATGACTATGAATGTCCACACCAATCTATCCTCCCTGCTCATTCAAGAGATTGCAAACAAATCAGTCAACCTATGCAGATGACCATCTCTTATTGTGTTGGAAAAGAGCTTTACAGACTGCATATACCCTATGATCCCTGCATGTTAACATCCTGCATGGCAACCACATGATATCTTTGCACCAGGTCATTAGATCATCCCACCATCATTGCATTGCAGCATTGCACAGCTCTATTATTATCCCCCGCAGTATCATCTACTATTATCATATCCCTTAAATCATCACTACACAGCACTTTGTCATACCCACCAAGCATGTGATAATGCTGACTGAGGAGAATTTATCATCCCCCCTTTCATATGACTCATGCTCCATCCAAGCTTTTGTTTTCACCTTCGAATCAAAGCAACCAGGACCTGTGGTGAGTTGTATTAGTTTTGGCTTCCTCTCTCCTGGACACCAACCTGAAGTATTTTTCTCATGCAGACTGTTGAAATCTCGCTTTGACATCACCAAATACCGCCAGCTCCAGATTCATTGGTGGACAGCAGCGTGACAGAGCCCGAATCACCTGAAAAGGAGCGTGTCATCCGCTGGCAGAAGTCCCAACAGTTCGTACGTTGCCAAAAAATCCTGTTACTAACTCAAACTAATCTCTTGCGAAGAAACGGAGACGTTCACTTGAAGCTCAAGGCATCATAGATGGATTTTCAAACAAGAAACTCAAGATCAACCACACCTACTCTGAGCCAGAAACACCAGCAGCCTTTACTAGCTGGTATGCTGACCATGGTGGCGATGGCACGGTATGTTTATTTTATGTACTATCACATCATTTTCTGATCGTTTCATCAGACAATATACGTGAATCTGGATTCATCAGAGGCACTCAAGGCATTAGATTAATACTCCCTGCAGATATCACAAGCAGCTTTTGTCAAAATGTAGTACTTGTAAAGTGTCCCCAAGATATCCTTGTTTAAATGTTTATCAAGTGCTAAGTGTAAGAACATGTGACATGTGCCCCGACGCGTCGAGAAGCATGTTGCCATCTAACGTTAACCTTAAGGTGTCGTTTACAGGCTCTCCCCTTGATTGCAAGAAATGGGCTATCAAAGGTGTCGATGCGAGACTCACAAGTGCAACGGTGCACTTGTGGCAGAGCATATATCTTGTGCTCACCAGCGCAGCGACCTCCTTCGCAAAACAACTGCATCACAAGCTCATTTCAGGCGAGCTGGTGAACACTTTGTTCGTGGGGCCATGCAGGAACCTAGACCTGTTCCTCATGGCTTCGCTGTGCCTTTGCATGACCTGCGGCCTCCAATATCACCCGACATGGACTTTCATGATCCTCCCTGCATGTCCGAATCTCTTGTCGAACAAGAGATGTTGGATTACGGTTTCTTAACTGGCGAAGATCTTGATCTTATGACTCATGGGAGCGCCCTACCAAACCTCGGATCTAATTTCCATAGTCCAGAAGCCCTCCTTGCTGCGGTCAATCATTTCGGTGCATATAACGGAGCTACGGCCACAGGCTCACATCCACTCACAGCTAACGAAGCTCACCATCTACCACCTGATCCCGCACAACGCTAATTTGAGCGTGACCTTGCAAATGTCATGGAGGAAATGCAGCACCAAGAGGACCTATTTCTGGAAGATGATGAGGACAATCTGCAGCAGATCAATATCAATGTTGATGTGTTAGATGAAGACGGAGATAATGAGATGATGGGTCCTGATGTGGATCTGGACATTGATGAAGATGATCCTGATCTGTTCGTGCCAGACGAAGCTTTTAACTCTACGGACAATTCAAATCTCATTGACATCCCCCCGCATTTTATCACCATATACGCACTTGTCTCTTGGCTGCACTTGCAGTTTCACCTCCCTCGCGTGGCCTGCAATGCACTGCTAACTATATTCGGTCTCATCCTGGTCTATCTCTCCCCGGCTATAGAGGTCCCTTTTGTCACGCTGCAGTCGAGAAATTGAGTGCTTGGTGTTGACAAGGTTGTATTCAATCTCCCTGTCTGCCCTACCTGTCACGATGTGTTCCCTCCCACGATGTCGACAAAATGCCACGACACCTGCACGACTTGTGCAGTTGACCTCTTCCTTCTGGATACAACAAAACGAGGCAACCTAAGGGCTACAAAAACACCCATCATTACATATCCCTACCTTCCCTTATCCGAGCAGATCATTTCCCTCCTCAAAATCCCAGGTCTCAGGGCTGTTCTCAACGGATGGTGTTCCAAACCTCGCACTGTCGGTACATATACAGATATTTTTGACGGTGCTGTGTGTCGCACCAAACTCAAGAGTCCAGATGGTAATTTATTTTTCTTGAACCTCCCTCATGAGAACAACGGGCCGAATGGTGAACTCCATATTGGAGTGAACCTCGGTGTTGACTGGTATGTTTCCCTTCCTCACACGACACCTATATCTAATTTATTATACTAGGTTCTCCTATATACAAAGTAACATAGTCCCGTCGCATTCATTGTGCCCGACATCATTCTCAATTTGCAACCTTCCACCGGAATACCGGTAAGTTCATCTCATTTGCCCTCACTCGCTGATTTATTTTGTTCAAAGATATCGAACATCCAACTTGATGTGCACGAGTATTCTCCCTGGACCCAAAGAGCAAAACCCTGACCAAATTCAGCGGTTCTTGTGCCCCATTATCTCAGACTTGCTGCACCTGTGGAAATTTGGGGTCAAAACTCCAACTGAATCGTGTCCCCAGGGTATGTAACTTTATCGTGAGCATTCAATACTCATTTTGTCTCAGGTCGACTTGTTCGTGTATCGTTGGTTGCCGTAGTCTGCGATAAACCTGCTGCGCACAAGATTGGAGGCTTCGCATCACACTCGCACACAAAGTTTTGTACAGCATGCTGGATAACAATTGAGGACAAGGATAAACCAAGAGCTTTCGAACATGGTGGTACGTTGATAGCGCTGTCTAACTAACATGTGATAAAAGTTCTGTCGTAGCTTTTCAACCTCGGATGAATGAACAGCAATGAGAACTTGGTGAACATTATCGCAAGCTGACCACAGCAAGTGCATGCAAAAACTTTGTTAAGGAACATGCAACTCGATACACACAACTCTCTTGCCTTCAATACTTCAATCTAGTAGAACAGATAGTCATTGATCCCATGCACAACCTCTTCCTTGGCGAGTTCATCCCTCTTCAAGTGCTACTCTCCAGTTCACGCCTCTCATCTAGGCCTCATCAAGACACATTTCTATAATATCTGGGTTCAGGGTAAAATTCTTTGTGCTAACCATGAACTAGACACGTTTCATGAGATCCTCGCCGATGTAGGTATCATTTGCTATATGCCGTTCTTTGTTCCTAATCTTCACAGTTCATTGTACCTGCATTGTGCGGAAAATTACCGACTGATATTGGAATGCCATCTGGCAGCTCACTAACAGCCGACCAGTGGCTCCTTCTTGCTACTGTCTACGGCCCAGTTGTAGTGAGTACTTCTCTTACTTATAGGCTGGTCTCTTCTCAATTCACCCGCCGCAACAAGATCCCACAGCTGTGGAGTATCTGTTTGCCGATGGATGCTGATGACGACATCCTTCATCACCATGTTAACACCATCAAGAAAGCCGAATTGGAGAAGCAAGCACAGGCAAGTTCCAAGGCAGACCAAAAGAAGGCCCTAGCTGCCGCGAAGATGCAGGGCAAAGACGCATTTGAGGCCGAGAAGGCACGAATTGCACAAGAGAAGCTTGCTATTGCAGAGGCCAAGACACAAGAGAAACTCCGAATTGCAGCTGCCAAGCAAGCTGAGAAGGTTAGGCTTGCAGCCGAGAAAAAAGCGAGTGCAGCCGCAAAACGGGTGAGTCATACCCCTTCTTTTCAACAGTTTACTTCTGAATATAACTCTAGGCTTCGAAAAAGTGCAAGGCAACTGCGCAAAATGTTGAGGGCCTGCCCGAGGGACACACGTCTTCCCCCCCCTGCTCCTTCCGTCCCTATAACTGAGTCGCAACCACAGACATCTGGAGATGTAGCGGGTGATGGAGAAGATATAGATGCAAACTCGAAGTTCTCGCTTCACCCTGATGACCCGGTGTCATGCATGGTATGTGATTCATACCATGACATGTGTGTATATCAGGTGATAAGGAAAGTATAATG
>QFEN01000561.1:5819-22188 GCA_003316125.1 Auricularia polytricha
GCAGTCCGTTGCAGATAAGATCTAACACTGGATGGGGATTTTGGGGCAATGACGTGACCACGTTTCTTCCCGCCAACTCGAGGCCTCACGAAGGAAATCGACGCAGCTTCTGAAGCCATTTGTAAGAACAAGCTCCGTTTGTTGCTGTGCATGCACGCATATAACCTAGCATCACGCCCAAGACGGGGGAAACAGGAAATGATGTGACCAGCAGAAAGAACTACTTGTTATGTACATGTCAGAAATCAAGGTTCAAAATGGTGGACAGGTTTCTGACAATGAATCGTATAAGTACCATATTGCACAAGGACTAGATATGGGGGGGTCATGGGAATGGTCTGAAATAGAAGACGATGAATTCAAACCAAACCTGTCATCGTTTCAGGAGGGATGTCATCGCCTACCGATCGGGGAATACTGCCAAACAAGGAGTTGACTCGAGCCCACGCTGCCCTGCAATGACAGCTCGCCGAGGAGGGCGTAGTTTTATAATCGTGGGGAGAAACTTATCTTTGGTTACCTCGCGTTCCGTCAATAGAGGAAAGTGGAAGCGAGATCTATACTGATCTCAGCTATAACGGACCAAAGAGACGAGAACACGCGGCGAAGAAGCGTCTTCGACGGAAAGCAAGGAACACACCTGTTTATATCCTGCTTTGGGGTTCTAGTTGGTTTGAGGTACTAGGAATCTAGGTTTCAGTATGCTCCGTGATGAATCTGACATGCCTCGAGGCTCTGCGACAACCACTGCAGTCCATGTGGAAACTCTGGAGAGGCACGTGCTTTGAAATGCATCGAATCTGTGTATCATTTCTCTAGATCGCAGGCGTGGCAGACCAACGTCGATGTTCCGTATGTAATTTTTTTTCCATCGAGGAGTGCTTCTAAGACGCAAATCTATGGAAGAGTTCCTCGAAGAAGGTAGAGGAATGAAGGCGCAACAGCGGTGTTATGACAGAATGAACTACGTCACGCGAAGAATGCTGTGGCACCAAGTCATGAGGGAGAATTACGTAAGAATTAGGTACTCCGGAACTTCCAATGGATCAACAAAATTTCTCTCAATTCAACGGGTCATTGCCAATTTGCCAGACCAACCGCGAATCAGCCTTTGCCAACCAGCAAATCGCGCATCTTCGCTGTAGTCGTCGTAACAGCGACTCCAGAGACTCTTAGAAGGTATCATCATTACTGATCAGGAAAGAAACAGTGATCTCCGCTTGTTGACCCTCGAGTACGTGTTTCGTTTCCTAAGATATCAGCCAATACTGACTCTCCACCGCACTGCCAGGTGGTCTTCTGTTCGTGGTAAGCTAAAAGCTCCATGCTGTGGTGGCGTTCTGATTTTAAACCTCGGTTCAGGCGAACCTCCTTGACAGGACCCACTTCCTTCCTTCGCCTACCTCATTTCTTCCACTCTGGTCTCAGTTCCCATTTCGATTGACTTTTTTATTATTACCTTACCCTTCAAGCCTTTTCCTCGCTGGACAGGGAGCGAGGAACCCACCGCTTACTGAAGAGACCCTTTCTGCCGTACTAGCCCGTGGTTCCTCTGAGACCAGCGGTTCTGGTTCGGTAATTCGAGGTTTTGAAAAGATCGCTAGCCATCCACACCGGCTGCAGACAAAACTCCGTTATAGACAAGTCCGATCACATAGATATATCACCCGCGGACCATCTCCCGATGTCTCCGGTTGAAATCCTTTCTGCTTTGAACCCACTCGACCACCACTTCATTTCAAGCAGCTTCCCAAAATTTCCAGGAAATCCAGACGCCTCTTTCGATCCTGTGGTCCAGGACCTGCCAGCGTTGATTGACGTAGCAATCAATGACACCGCAGGAGAGAACCGGCTAGATGATGACAAAATATTTTCTTCTCTCTCCCCTCTGTTCAGGGGACATCCCGAAATCCATCTTCGTAAGGGCATCATAGATGCCGCAATGCGGGCTGGGGCGAACGAGGTTGATGCAGAAAGAGCCTTTTTCGTGGCTGATCTCAGCCAAGTCTTCCGCCAACATGAGCGATGGATCAAGAATCTTCCAGAGATCGTCCCACACTACGGTCTGTAGCCCGCCCTTGGTCATTCCTTTAAACTTCTGACCCAGTCCCTAGCGGTCAAGTGCAACCCGGACCCATACGTTCTGAGGCTCCTCGCTGCTTTGGGGGCTGGCTTTGACTGCGCATCCAACGGGGAAATTTCTCAGGTCCTCAGCATTGGTGGCGTTGATCCGTCGAGGATCATTTTCGCCAACCCGTGCAAAGCAACTTCTTTCGTGCGGAACGCTGCAAGAGCTGGTGTCAACACTATGACGTTCGACAATGCGGATGAATTGTATAAAATTGCGCGTGCGCACCCGGATGCCAAACTTATCGTTCGGATTCTCGCGGATGATTCCAAAAGTATCTGTCGGTTCGGTATCAAATTTGGAGCACCCCTTGAGGTTGTTCCCAGCCTGTTGTCGAAGGCTAAGGAGCTCGGGCTAGACGTGGTTGGGGTCAGTTTCCACGTGGGAAGTGGATGCTATGACCCAACCATCTACGGGGACGCCATCAGGCGCGCCCGCGACGCCTTCGCTATGGGGTCGCAGGTTGGTTATCAGTTCTCCCTGCTTGATGTGGGCGGTGGCTTTGAAGATGCGCGATTCGAAGCCGCCGCATCTGTTTTGGCCGACGCCATCAATCATTACTTCCCTGACCGAAAAGGTATCAGGCTAATTGCAGAGCCTGGCCGTTTTTATGTGTCCAGAGCATTCAGCTTGGCTGCCAACATCATCGCACGCAGGGCGCCGATGATCGAGAATACTTTGGAGCCCTTGGATTCGAAGCCAAGTTCGGATGAACCGAACGTCATGTGTATGTGGATAGGCTTTCTCATACCACTACACCGTCACTAAAGTTACTTTGTTGGGACAGACTACATCAATGATGGGGTGTACGGGGCGTTCAACTGCATCATGTTTGATCACCAGACCGTGAACCCCTACGTGCTTTCCCTTGACGGATCGTTCCACATATCTCCCTCGGAGCCTTTGTCTCTATGCAGCATATGGGGGCCGACGTGTGACTCTATTGACTGCGTGAGCAAGGCAGTTGAATTACCAGGTGCCCTTCAAATTGGGGACTGGCTTGGGTTCGACAACATGGGTGCATACACTATATGCGCTGCGAGCCAATTCAACGGATTCAAGTTCAGTAACGTGATTTATACTACAAGCAAAGTTGGTGGAGAGGAGACTCGTCGGGCACTGCACAACTTTGCTGGGAAGGGATATGGACACGGGGGTGGACCTTACTAGATGGATATATATATAAGGATAAGTTGGAAATGTACATAGACCTGTGTTTGTCGTGATGCTTACTTAGAATGAGTGACGAGGTAACGGGTAGTTGTTCGTGAAAAAATAACCATATTGGGAGTAGTTTCGTGCGATCGTGCCTCAGTCACGCTTATTTTTGTATGTGTGTGTTTTCGGTACCGAAAGGCATTCGCCAGGCTGCCGGGTTGTTGTTCCGGGGTTTCACCTTGGTTTCGCTGGATTCAAAATACATTACATTGGTGGATGAATCCGGAACGTTTCGAGGGCAATCGAGGTCTAGCAATTTGTGATCGACGCTTCACCCTTCTGAGGCACCCATGAGCTGATCGAAGCTCGCTTCCAAATAAGGGTATATTGCTCTCATAATAAGGTCAGGAGTAACCTTGAATCTTGGACCGAGGGAGCCTTTCATTGATATGCCAGCAGAGAATTCAAATAGGAATAGTCGGGGATTATGTAGTACGAAGACTCATTTTATGTAAATAAATAAGAAAAAGGTGCAATTGGTGTCTCGAGGAGGATGCGAGACCTGAGAGCGTGATGGCAGTGGGAGTAATCCGTGGGCGGCGTCAGATGTCGGTCGCCATGTGAGTCACTGGTCAAACATGACGCGCTGTGTCGCATGGAGAGCCCGGGAGTGCCATGATAAATTTGATACCCGCGCCTCGACACTCATTGCATCCAAAAGTGGCGTTATTGTCCGCAGTGTCTCCATGAAAATCATGGCTGAACGCTTCTGCCGGAAGAGTGTACCAACCTTGTTCGGTTGTCTTTTCGTCAAATGTGCCTTCCCTCCATACCACGATTGATGCGGCCGTGACAGAAGTGCCGTTATGAAGATATCCTCGTGATAGACTAGGCGACGGCTGGGTAGACGGAGACCACGGGAGCGTGAGGAAATGTCATTAGTGGTGGATGGAAAGTAGTCAAGGTTTATTAGAAATGTGACAGGAATTCTTTCTCGAGAACAGGGCAATAGAAGGATGGAAGGTTCTGATTCCAAATTTGGGCATGATCGTTTCCGGTGCCGAGGGTCGCCGTCGGGGAAGCGTGCCTCGCGCGATTGCTTGTTTAGGGGGCCGGTCTACGCATGCTAACTGGTCTATATACGGCATCTATGTAATGCTATCTAGGTATATATGCCAACTACTAGCGTCGATGCCATTTACTTAGATACCTACTAGTACGACGACGTGGCCATCACCACTAACTCCTGGTCTCAATTTTATTTTATTCCCCGTGCTCGCCACCTTTCCACCGGAATACTTATAACACCCATCACCTATCCTCCCTTTTGTCTCCATGATGTCCCTCCCGGTGAGCCACTCTTTTTTTTAATTCTTTCATCTCACTCAATTTATACACAAAGGATTCAATCGCATCTTCACCTTCCATGCCTCAACAAGGTCCCCGATTTCGTCCGTACGCAAGTCCCAACCACCAGGTCAGCAAAGGTCGTTACATCACAAGTAATGACCAGAGAGGTTACATGTAAGCACTCCTTCTACCCTCCCTCACAACCAGAGCTTCAACTTCTCTTAGTCCCGTATACGAATACCCGCTCAACGGTCAATGGATCATGATGGATATTGACGATGGATATATTCTGTGGACGGGCATTTGGAAAGGTGTGAGATTTGCATTTGCATACTAGTTCAATTCCTCACCCTCTGCGATCGCAGCTCTCGGCAATTCAAAGGGTGAGCGTGCTATGATCCTCCGTCTGCGACTTGTGTCTCACATGAAACCAAAGCCGACATTGTCAAAATGATCGATTCACAGCCTGACTTGGCGCCCGTTATCCGCCGTGTGCGGGGAGGGTATTTAAAAATTCAAGGAACATGGATGCCTTACGAGGTCAGCATCTCCCGTTTCCTATATACAGAAGTGCTCACTCCGTATTAGGTTGCCCTTCGGCTTTCACGACGGTGAGTTTCACGAGCTCCATAGCGAGGACAGCCTTTTATTTTAGTCCAGAGTGGCTTGGCCAATCCGTGATGATCTAGTACCACTTTTCGGGTAAATCTTCTACTCTTTCACCCTAGGCTGGCTGTCTCACTTCTTATAGGCCCACATTCCCAAGCACATGCCTCTCCCCAGACCAACCAGGCTATGGCCAAGTGGTATCCAATGCATCCGGACGGAGGCGATCACGCCGGAACAACCAAGTAGTCGCGCCTGCGCCACCTGTCCCTCGTGATTCGCAAACATCATGGGCCATCCCCGCTGCAGGGCCAAGTGCCCATACTAGCCCATCAGCGCACTATCTGCCTCCGGGACAGCCAGCTTCCCTTCCATCGATGATGTACAGAGACCCGCCATCTTACTCACATCCGCAGCCCACAAATCCACCCTTACATATTTCCTCTTCTGCATCTCCAATTATACGCGAGCGCTCTGCGCGGTCGCGATATTCCCCTTATCCCACTTCATCGTTTCCCCCTACTCGCAAACCTTCGGTTGCAACTAGCGACTCAGTTTCGCTAGATATTCCTTCCATTTCTCTACAGGAGCTTCACCATGATGCTCGAAATAGCAAGTTCCCCGGAGACCAAATTGTGCTGCCTCCGATTCAACCCTTGGCTCCTCCAAGGCACATCAGCACTACATCATATGCATTGCCTCCTATATCTGCCCTCGAAGACTTGCGAGGAATTTCCACGCACGACTCTGCAGCGGTGCTGGAACGCTTGAAGATGGATGACGGGTATTCTGCTGATGCCAGACACGAGGCCACTCAATGGCCAAGGCAAAGATCAGTGTCGACATCACAACAGCGGTAATTATTTTTGGTACCTGCATGACTCCCAATATTGATGACCCTTCTTTATCAGAGCACCACAATCCTATCCACCAAGTTCGTGGCCGAAACACGGATCATCAGGCACACATCGTTCCTCCTTGGATGGGCCCTTCGGCGCGGAAACCTCCAGATCATATCGAACGCCACATTCACCGGAGCTCAGCCAGAGTTACCATTCATCTCACGATGGAAGCTCCGGTGATGGCGCATCTCCTGTATCGCCTGCTACTCCACGTTCTGTAGAAGTCCCGTCGTATAAATCGAGGCATGTTGACCAGCTGTCAGCCGGAAAACAGCGCGCGCATCCAAACTATGACACATCGCGGCTGCCATCGCCTCCCGATGTGCAGAGGTACAGCCGCAAGTCCGCTGCTGGGGTAGACCCTCGGCTATCAGCCTGTCGCCACTCCTGCGATGATGACGAGGCTGAATCTGATTCGTCGGTGCGAGGGCCACATCGTCCGTGGTAGTAGTGCGTTTTGATATCAATTCATTCATGGTTTTTTTATGCCCCTCATGGCCGTACATATTCACGTTCGTCCGCACTGTCGGCCTTAATCATCTTCCGTATTTGATTTTATACTGTCGTGTTTGCTATCGTCGCATGGATTTACGTTGCATTGATTTAGTTGTAATTACTAGGGTCACGTATAATAAATTTACTTTGATTGGGCGTACCCGCCTTTTCAGCTTCAGTCCGAGTGAACGAAGGTTTAGATACCACGTCCGATTCCAACGTGGGGTCTTGTGAGGCTGAACAATTCTGATGTCGGAACACCCACTTTTGTTGTAAAGATGTTGAGGAACCCCATCGGGATGACTGTCCGAACTGCAATGAAATAGACAGCGACAGAACCACGGGGTCGAGACGTCGACCTGGATGACACATCTTAATCTATCTTAATCTTATTCTCCACGATCAGTCACTTACTGGATCATGGGTATTTAAATCCTAAAGAAGGAGAAGGATAATTGGTATCGAGGGGGATTCTTAAGTGACCGCATCGATGGTGGAATGGAGGAATGTAAGCAGCCGGGCTTTTCGCGGCTGTCAAATTTCAGCCTGTTGGCATTGTCCGATATCAGATGCATGCTTGGCCCGCCCGTGGCCTGAGATGGGAACCTGAGTCCGGCGAGGGCTGATACCGGATAGCTGGTTGCCCAGGCAAATGACACGGTTGCGAAATGGAATTCTAATGGAATGCGTCGTGGTGGTCTGGCGGCCGAAGCGGGTGAACAGGATGGCTTAGTGGGGCAACTGTATTCACAGGAGGAAGCAAAAGGGGGGACAGACATATGATAGACGCCGATATCACATCCATGTTCATGTGCGAGGCCATTTCAAAGCATGGATTAGGAAGGCTACTAGGCTTGAGTTTGTTTGGCGTTGCGTCAGGGACATGGCTGCTGCGGTGCGGCGACAGGTTATAGCCTTAGTTAGGTAGGCAGTAGTGTAGCCTGAAGTGGATCGCCTGAGAAGACTGGATACGATAGAGGCGAGCGATATATTCGATGGTGATTGACAGAAATATGACATATCCAAGATAGGTCTAACATGCGTGAACCACGACTAAGCTGTCTTGCTTCATTGGCTTGCCTCAGGGAGTCAGGGAGACCTTGGCGTAAGGAAATTGGCTGCGTGAAACCAGTTCAGTTTCCCTGAGTGTAATATCCTGAGGAAGCTTGATCATATGATATGCTTCGAGATGCACAACCTGCGCACGCCGGACCCCATGATGATGGAAAGACGATTGGAGATCTGCGCCTCCGTATTCGTCAGGTCGGTGCTATTCTCGGGTGGCTATAAATTCGATCATGCCGTGCGATTGGGCGTACCTCGAGATCAAATAGATATTATGCTCGGCGCCGCGTGGGGGTGTCGGCTCTGTTATGAGACACATCGCTGTATAGAACAATAAGTACCTGTCCGAAATGCCCGCCGCGAACCAGGTCTGAGAAGGAGAGCTATATATGATAGGGGTTGAAGCCATTTGATTGTTGCCTCGCTTTTTAATTCGGGTTTGAAGGACTTGAAGTGCTGGTGGGTCGCAGCTCGCAGCACTGGCGAACTTGTTGGCTATAGCTACCTAGTAAGTTAGTATACCACCATGAAACACCTATCAACGCAAAAGTCAATCTGGAGGCGGAAGTTGCCGGCCTGACTACCTGATGCCATCATGGTCTAGTGTACTAAACATGACAATCGCTATCAATTGGTCACTGAGTGAACACTGTGACTTAGTAGAAAAACATGTGGCTATCTCGAAAGAGACCGTGGACATTGGCAGAAAACGGTATCGTGCAAGACAAGAACAAGGACGAAGGCGGTCAGGAATGGTGAAGCAAGGCACAGATTGTAAAAAGATTTTCTATTGTTCGGATGCATCGATTTATGTCACTTCAGTCTCCCGGTGCTTGGAAGAGAACAAGACAAGGCACACTACTTGGCGATGGTTTCAGCTCCCTCCTTAACTCGAGAAACAGCATTAAAAAGTCGGGTCTTCGGAGCCCGGCAACAGGTTGTAGCACACACGGATAGTCGGATGAGGCATCGGGCCAAGGTTCGATGTGTGACTCGGAATAGCTGACTCTCCTCAGGCCTCAGGACTTCACTGGCAGTAGCGTTTACTGCGAGGAATATTCATGAATTGGACTCAGGCGCCAAGCGCGTCTCGAGGATGTTGGTGCCGGGCATGTTAAACGTGTGGACCTATGTGGCATACCACATGGGATACACGATGCAGGAGCGGACATTGCGCTTGCACGAACGGGCTGGGAATTGCCGCTCACGCGACTTTACCATTTTTGGCAATCGTGTTCTGTAGTTGCACCCCAGCGTCGACCAAGGCATCAACACAGCGCCTTAGCTAAGACTCTCATTTAGCGGTCATCTTCCAGCCACAGTGTCTGGACACTGGGCTTTGGGCCAACGCAGGAGTGGTCCATCTATATCGACGGAGCCAGAAGAAATTCCGCTTAGGTCACTCGCACCCTCGACCTTAGGTGGCCCGTCTCTTCAGGCATTCGCAATGAAATTCAGGTGTGCACCATTCCTCATTTTAAAAAATTAACGGAGTTCGGTGATGCTCTGCCAGTTCAGCATTAAAGTTCAATGCTGTCTCGGACTGGTGGGAGGAATATATCGCGTATGTTTGATCCCTCATATCCAAGTACACGTTATTAATTCATCTTGAAGCTATGATGTACTCAAGCGATACATTTATCAGCTGGAGAAGCGGCAGCAACGGCCGGATGGTATAGAGCCGTCCTATCATGACCTGGAAGCCAATGAACAGACGACCCTTGTCGACCACACCAATACGTCTGGCGCAGATAGTCTATTCATCCCATTACTGGACAGAGAGCTGCAGAAGATTGTGAAGTTTTACGAAGCACAGGAAAAAGAGCTGATGGGTGAACTTGCGGAGTTGGAGCAATCTATCACGCAGCACGACGAGGCTGGGCTTGAGGCGGGATTCAACTATATGAACGAAGACGAAGAAGACGAGGAAGATGATGAGGAAGATGAATACAACATGTCAACCCGATCTGACAACCACGGCAAAGGGTCCAGACACAGGCGCCGCAAATCGAGCTCCGTCGGATATGGAACACGTTTTGCAACAGGTCTGCCTTGCAAAACCAACGTCATGCACAGCTAACGCTGACTGAGCAGGTTCTATTCGCGAGGAGCCCCCCAATCGCCGCTTTAGTGTATCTTCTAGCGAAGCAGGAGATTTAGACGCAAGTGTCGTATCTCTTGGTCCACGCCCACGATCAGCATCGCAGGTTGCCTCTGGTTCACGTGGTATAAACGCCAGCATGTCTCCAATGGGGAGAGCTCGCAGCTTGGCTAGCCGGCTGAGGAGTATGAGGGATAGCGTAACATCTGTTGGAGACACCATCTGGACCGCAAAGAGCAACTATGCATTGGATACCCGATTGCTTTTCAAGCGAAAAATTACCAACCATTACGTCACCTTCTGCTCGCTGAAGTCTTACGTAGAGGTCAATTACTCTGGCTTTCGCAAGATTCTGAAGAAGTAGGTTGGTTTTATCTCATTCGCGCAAGATTTGTTGAAGGGGTTTTCTTCAGGTATGACAAAGTCATGTATAACGAGGTATGTAGCACTTCATTGTACCTTGATTCATAACTAATTATCGACTTCAGCTCAAAGACCGTTACATGCACGAAGTCGTGGAGACTTCCACGCCATTCAGAGAAGAGTCGAAAGCCAGAGTGTCGGATGTCATTGCCCGACTCACCGATCTCTATGCCAAATGTGTGACAAATGGAGACAAGTTAGTGGCACAGCAGCAGCTCAAGCTGTACCAGCGCGAAAACATTGCGTGGGAGCGGAATACAGTCTGGCGTCAAATGATTGGGCAGCAGCGACACGGTACTGTCGATGGATTAGGTGCTCTCATGGGCGCTACGCTGGTACAACAGGAAGAAAATAGCCTTATTGATGTCCCGACTCCTCTCGGAAGTCTGAAGTTGACAAAGAAGAGGGTGTCGCTGACTGTTGCGCTAACTGTTTTCATCGCTTTATTGAAAATGGACATCGTCGCTGGTGAAGAGGCCAATAAATGTTTTGCCATACTTGCATTCAGCACCATATTGTGGGCGACAGAGGTGCATAATATCCTCCGACTTCCATTTGTTACTTATCTTCGTATTTCAGGCAATACCTTTGTTTGTGACGTCGACTTGCGTCCCCCTTCTGTTAGTCTGCTTACGGGTCATCCGCGATGACGAAGGCACTGCCTTGTCTACGCCCGATGCGACGAAGTAAGTTGTTTGAAACCACCCTCCTCGGAAATACTGAGTACATGATCCAGGTATATATTCTCTGTCATGTTCTCGCCCACGATCATGCTTCTGATCGGGGGGTTCACAATCTCTTCGGCTCTGAGCAAAACCAACATAGATCGGATTCTGATTACGAGAGTTCTGAGCCTCGCAGGTTCAAGACCCAGTTCCGTGCTTCTTGCCTTTATGGGTGTCTCCTGTTTTGCGAGTATGTGGATCAGGTAGGTCACATCCATCCCCGTTACTCACGTGTTGCTGACGTGTCTCAGCAATGTTGCGGCTCCAACACTGTGCTTCACTCTCATCCGAGTAAGGGATATGCATTTCACACCCGCAGAAACGATTATCTGATTGTTATTGTCTTCAGCCGATCTTGAGAACGTTGCCACCTGGCTCGTCTTTTGCGCCAGCGCTAATTGTTTGTTATCCTCCACGTGCGAGATCAACCACTCATGAACCCTACAGCTCGCCATTGCCCTGGCCGCTAACATAGGTGGCCAGAGCTCCCCCATATCATCTCCACAGAATCTCATCGCCCTCGCGGCGATGGATCCTAAACTTGATTGGGCGAGTTGGTTTGTTGTGGCACTTCCGGTGTCCATAATCTCTATTTTGCTCATCTGGCTGCTATTGCTTGTGATGTACCGCCCTGCTCGTTCGCCTGACGGGGAGGGAGAGATTGAGATACGGACTATCCGCCCAACAAGGGAATCCTTCACCCTCAAGCAGTATTGGGTTACGTTCGTCTGCTTGGTCACGATTGCTCTCTGGTGTTTTGAGCACGAAATTGAGGGTTTTGTGGGAGACATGGGCGTTATTGCTATCATTCCAATTGTCGCCTTTTTTGCCACTGGCGTGCTTAAAAAGGTACATGGTAAGTAGTTTGGCGATATTCATACTAACCTGCGTGTTCTCAAGGACGACTTCGAACAATTCGCTTGGACAATTGTTTTCCTGGCAATGGGCGGAATCGCTCTTGGCAAGGGTGTTACTTCCAGTGGCTTGATGGTGACTATGGATGGGATAATCCATCGCCTGCTCGAGGGTCTCTCCTTGTACACCGTCGTTCTTGTCCTCTCCCCAGTCGTTTTGGTTTGTGGTCATATTTACGTTGTTCACAGTTTAATTAACTTCCTCCAGATCGTGTCGACATTTATCAGCCATACGATTGCAAGCGTGCTACTGGTGCCTATCGCGAAAGAGGTTGGAGAAAGCCTGCCCGGCAACCATGCAAATTTGCTTATCTTTATGACTGGCCTTCTTTGCTCTACGGGAATGGGTATGCCTGTGTCTGGGTTTCCTAATCAAACCGCGTATGTCCATCACACGACCGCTGCAAATAGAATCTGACGCATTATGTGTGACTAGTGCCGCTCAAGAGGATGAGCTCGGTCGTCTTTATCTTTCTAATATGGACTTCTTGAAGAATGGCGTGCCTGCTAGTATTATCGCCACCCTTGTACGTGGCATGTCTTATAACCTGGCCCATTCTTACTCGGTGATGCACGTCTAGGTCGTTGCTACCATTGGGTTCGTTCTCATGACAGCCATAGGGTATGTTCTCCTTGTTGGCAACTTGAACGGCTGTTGATATCATGACTGGTCGACTCTAGACTCTGATTAATCTTTGGACCATCGCCACGTACATGCACGCAGTTCGGGTTATATTCTAGGGTTCCTCATTGAGAGATATCCCTGCGTGTATCATACCTTGCAATACAATTTATAGCTGCAGGCACTGATATAATACTTGATAGCATGTCGTCTTGTGGACCTGACTTCCAGTTCAGCTGACATTCTGACGAACAATACACTACAAGAGACTGAGGCCGGTGCAAAGGGTCAGGATATCTCCGAGTCATAATGTTACGATCGTCAGAAACACAACCAACCACCTCACTGCGTAAAAACTGAACGGCACAGGTCACGAACAGTTCCCTGCTCCCCGACCCCCCACATGACATTTAATCCAACACATAGCCGCGGGATGCCTCTAGACAGGATCCATGTACGAACCCCCCCTGTAAGGGCGAGATGGAGTTGTTGTCATCACGCCCTCGATGCGGTGTTTGATTTCAATATGTGCTTAGACGCCCCCCGCTGAATTTTCTACGATGTCTTCCATCAGAGAAAGGACCGACACATTGGCCCATCGGTGAAATGGGAACCAAGGCCAAGGCAAAAGTGATCGACAAAAAAACAAAGCATGGCAACCAAACTCGCCGTCATGATCAAAGAGACCGCTGGCAGACCAGAAGAAAGGGGAGGTTCTGACGACATGTGCTTACATGTACAACCTTCCATGTGGCCTGGACTGTGGTGTTCCTGTCTCTGTAAGAGCACATGGGCTTAATCCACTCCGTGCGGTGACGAAATTGGAATTTTCATGCCCAGGCCTAGCTTTCAAGAGGTGGACATCGAAGTCTGCAGGACTAGTCCACCATGCTCGTTTTCGATTCTACCGTAGTCCCCAGCACCCCCAAGTGTCGTGAGAGATTAAGTTTCGATATCATTGACTTATTCGTACGTGCCTTCAACGGCATCAAATCGCACGCGCTGTTGTACAGCCTCTCCATGAGGAAGCTTCAATGGGGAAATCGGAGGCCGAGTCTGCAAAGCTACGCGGGAGGGAAATGCGGAATGTGAAGCAGTTTTTTCAGAATTCACATGTCCAAGCTGTAGTCTCCAAAGTGTCGGAAATCGAAGTCCGTCCTCTACTCAGATGCTCTCGTTAAGCTCGGGGTTATGAAAGTCATGTGCTGATGGAGAACATCAAGACATGGGAAGTATGCCTGGCAGGGGCCCTGCCTAGCCCTGCATGATCCTACTTACTTACTAAACGATGACCAAAATAGCTGCTACACGCACACAAGGGGCTTTGAAGGTTATTGTGGCAATATACCAGAACATGCCTCGCAATCTATCTAGGTTCTGACCAGCCGAGTCAGTAAGTTCGTATTTCGAATGGAAATAACGCACTGGAGTTGCAGTGGGCTTTGGAACATCAGGAAAGAAGACTACAATCTCGAATGGGACAACTTCATATCCGAGTCTGAGGCTTTGTGCCACTTGAGCGAGCTGCTGTAGCTTATGTTCAATTCGTCCTGGACATTGCTGAATATGCGATACGTTCACCAACAACCAAGATCGAATTCAACAGCAAACCTAGCATGTGACAGAGACCAGTCAACAAACAATCTGAAAACGCATGATTATCCGCATTAATCCTACTGCAGAGACTGCTGGCACTTACCTTGTGTCACCGAGTCCACATCCCAAAGTTTATATTGATTACCATATGTTTCCCGCACGGTTTAGGAGGAATCGATTGGCAGGTTCCGGGAAGAATGGGCCAAATTTGATGTCAGTATGTGGGACCGTCATCCACGACGTTGATCTAGTGTCATGAAGGAACGACTGTCTTCTTTCGCTTTGGTCTGCCTATAGGGGGCTCTCCCGTGCTGGTTACAAAGTAGCTGGAAGCTGTCGGATGGCAATGGTATTGAGTACTACGCCCCTGAGGTGGGCTTTAGTACAAGTTACCAAGACTCTCACGTTTGTTTGTGGAGGATTTGTTCGCCTCGTTATCGCTGTCCACGATGACGAGCACGACAGCTGCGTCCTCTAGTCCATCGACAACGCCATTTCAGAGCAAGAAACACCCTACAATCTTGCCAAATGCACATCCGTATGCAATAAAAACGACGTCCTCTGCTGTTCTTTCGCGGTCGAACTCGTCGCCACACTCACGCTCAGTCAAACATAATTATGTTCCCCAATCGCCCACTCGTCCGAGGCATCGACACACAACTTCCTTTTCATCTGTTGAAGGAGTGAGCGTCAATGAAATTACTCGACCTTTTCCGTTGCCTGTTCCTCCCTCCTTCAATTCCGTCTCTCCAACACGTGCATCTTTCTCTCTCAGTGATGACGCATCGCCTCATCACAGGCTGAAGCGTGTAGACACATTGCCCTCCACTGAAATTGTCCCTGTCCTTCATGATAACGCTATTGGGGAGGACAATAAGTTACCTCGCAACCCCAAGCACTGGTCTACTGAGGACCTCACTTCACATCTCGCCACTTCACTCCGGGCAGGCAGCGAATTGAGTGCCGAAGATCAGGAACACCTCCTTGGCGCGATCAAAGAACAAACCATTACCGGTAGGGATTTCTTGAGATTAACTGACGCTGACCTCACTAGGTAAGTTGTATACTCACTCCATCGAGTGTTCTCCCAATGAAAATAATTATCTGACGATTATCCTGTATTTCTAGCCTATCCATAACAGCTTCTCAGCGACTTTATCTGCTCCAGGCTTCCCGCGCCTTGCGCGCAGATGTCCTCCGCGGTCGCATATGGGTGGACTCACACCATTCTAAAGACATATCTGCGCACTCAAAGGATGTTTATGCCCGCCCCATACGCAGCTCGAATTCGCCCTTTAACAGCGAATTTTACAATTTTTCCACTTCGTCGGTGGATTTAATCTTCCCGCCATCTGCCTCCATAAGAGCCGATGGAGAGCTTCCGCCATCCCCAGCATTGACCATGAATCGCTCGAACTCAGTTTCAGACTCCTCTGCGCAGAGATACAAAGACCTTGCACATATGCGAATCAGGAGACGTGGAAAGGTCAAGGGTCTTGTTGACACTTGGGAGCGCGAAAGCGGCGCTGTCAGCGGGAGCGAAGGCTCCGTGAGTGGCAGTGATGCTGATAGTGACAGTGATATTCCGTTGGTGGAGTCACCCCCTCCGCCTGTACTCTCAAATTCGACAATCAGTCTAAGCAACCCGCCACCTCCGTACACCTCGCTCAGGGAAATTGAGGACGAGCCGACCATAGAGGAGCTCCTTACTTCCTCTGGTCCTATAAAAGGCGCACGCGCCTGGGAAGAGGATTATGGGTTGGGAGAGACTGTGAAACGGATCCCTACTAGCACGCCTGCCCCTTTGCCGTTGGCACCTGCATCTCTAAGGGTGGCGGCGGCGGTCGAAATTAATGCCGACCCAAACGAGTCTCCATTCGAATGCAACCTCAACAAGTCCAGTGACCTTGGGAACGGTCGGGCTAATGCTCAGATGCGAATAGTGACCGCGATATTTACTGGATCTTCTGATAGAAAGATGACCGCTGAGTCCGACAACATGCCTGTGGACGACGTGCCTCAGACCAATATAGATCCCAGGGAGGTTGTGGATATCCTTGATGCAGCAGAGCTTGAGGTTGCTACAGCCGAGTTAGCTGAAAGCGTCTCTCTTGTGCCTGACCAAGTTGCTGCACCTTCCGATGATGATGCCGTCATTGCAGTACTGGAAGCATCCATTGCGTCTACTCGAGCGCAGCTTGAAGCATTCCGAGCGCGTCTGGAAGTCGTCGAGGCACAAGTCGCGACCCAAGAAGCCGCTTACCTTTGCCCTGAAGAAGCTCGA
>QFEN01000562.1:0-10897 GCA_003316125.1 Auricularia polytricha
CGCCAGTGACGATGAAATCAAGAAGGCATACAAGAAAATGGTATCTAATTATCTCCTGTTTGCAACGAATACCAAGCTGACATGTCGTCCGCAGGCTCTGAAATGGCATCCAGACCGCAACGGAGGGTCTGAAGAGGCTTCGACGAAGTTTAAGGAGGTAAGTATAGCATCGTGCCGTACGTTTCTGGCTGACCGGTTCATAGGTTTCAGAAGCATTTGAAGTCCTCAGTGACAAGAACAAGCGAGCCATATACGACCAAGTTGGTGAAGAAGGCCTCAAAAGCGGTGGAGGGCCTGCGGCTGGCGCTGGTTTTCCTGGTTTCGCTGGCTCTTCAGGCTTCCCAGGGGGGGCCACATTTTCATTCACGTCTGGTCCTGGGGGCAGTCCATTCACATCCAGTACTGGTGGCGCGCGGCCAAGTGGGTTTGCGCCAACTGACCCACAAAAAATATTCGAGTAAGTAGTAACATGCATGGTTTGTCAATCCAGTCGCTAAGCATTCTTGTAGGCAAATATTCAGCCAATTTGGCGGCATGGGTGGAGGTTTCGGGGGCATGGGCGGTTCTCCAGGCATGGGCAGCATGAGTGGCAGGAGTGGTACGAGTGGCATGGGTAGAAGTCCGAACATTTTTGATGACGACGACATAGGTGGTGGATCTTTCTATGGAATGCCGGGGGGCATGCCATCAGGGCGACAATCTCCCAGACATCAACCATCTACATCAACCTCGGCCTCGGCCTCAGCCCCATCAGAGACTACTCGCCCACTCAAGCTCTCCCTTGAAGAGCTATATTCGGGTGCGACCAAACACCTGAAGGTCAGCAGACGACTATTGGACGGCACCACAGAGGAGAAGGTGCTTGAAATCCAGGTTCTCCCTGGCTGGAAGAGCGGCACCAAGATACGTTTCCCTCGAGCCGGCAATGAGCAGCCGAACGGCGAGGCACAAGATCTAGTCTTCGTCGTGGAGGAGAAGCCACATGAGGTTTTCACACGGGAAGGAGATGATCTGATTTGCCGCCTAAGGATACCCTTGATCGATGCACTCACAGGTTCAGACGGAAAGAGGACTATCGAGACTCTGGACGGCCGAAAATTGCAGATCTCGTTGCCTCCTGGCGTCGTGAAACCCAGCCAGGAGACGAGAATTCCCAACGATGGGATGCCGATTAGGAAGCAAGGCAGCATGAAGAAGAAGGGAGACCTCATAGTGCGGTGGGATGTAGTATTCCCAGACCGACTTACGCCCGCACAGAAAGAGGGCCTAAAGAAGTTATTGGTCTAATCATGTATCATGTCATCTACCTCCAGTCGACGTCGCTCGTTAGATTAGCATATTAACTGTACTTTTTAATTTATTTTACGATAAGCACGAGATATGCTTGTCGTCGCATTCAACGCGGCCATACGATAAGCGCGTCTAGATAGTGACATTCAAGAGTATTCAGGAGCAAAGACCACGAATTGGGAGACTAGATAACTTGCGCTGATCGAGGTACCTGGCATGCGACGACAAAATCACAAGGCATGACGATCATGTCGAATTGCAGTGTCGGAGGCCGGTGACAATTCAGTGTCACCTCCGCGGGATGGGACGAGCCCGGATCATGAAGATCAGACTACAAACATAGAACACGCATAGTTAACGAGTCAAAATAGCATCGAGATCAACCTTCCCGCGAATGTCGAGGGTGATTCTCCCGCGAATGAATGTATAGACTTGCACCTTGACTGTGGACGGAAGAGCCATAAAGCCCGGGCACAGTATAAATCTAAACACCGATGAGAATGCATATTTGATAGGCCGCCCAAAAATATGGGCGAGACCTGTAGTAAGCAACCTGGGGCGCGGTCTTGAGGAAATGAAAGAAACGCTGAACTCATGTGAAGCCTACGAGCGTGCCGGTTCCTGTGATTCACAGGGCAAACCTCTTGAAAGGTACATTGTCAAGGGTTAAGATCGTTTTCACGAAATACACTCCACAAGAGGGTGTAGGTGACAAGTAGCAAAATCTCCCTGCAGCGAGTCGGAACGCCACAAGACAACATACGTCCGGGATTAGGTGAGACGCGGGGTCCCGAGAACGTTGGGGTAAGCTATGAATACGAGAGACATGAGGCGGCGTTATCGATTAGACTACGAACAATTCGGAGCTTTCATGGATGACCGTCGACGGTGTATGATTCATAAGAGTCTTTGGCTTACGGCCTTAGTGTGGGGTAAAATTACCGAGGCCAACAATCTGAAACTATAGAGACGCTGAAAGGCGAAAGGTCCTCGGAGGAGAGAACGTGTGGAGAGGAGAAGCAGCTGGGTTAAGAGAACTTCGCTAGTCTAAGGACGTTAAAGGTTATGAAAGCGCCGTGGATAACCGAACCAAACCTTGTCACAGCTTAAGCACACGAGGGATGGGAATTCAAGCCAGGCCCTTTGGGAAAACATGGAGTCAGCTGATGCCAATCGATATGAAGTGACAAGACGGCGCATGGATGGAGTAATGATGGCATTGATGACTGTTCTGGTCGCCACTTGCCAATGATTTTTTCTAGCGATCGATTGTCTATTCGGCCTCTGGTGGTCGAGATCCTGAGGCACGATGTCGGATGGAGTACGGTACTAACACCGTGATGTTGAACCTCAGATTTCACGCACCGAAAAAGGAACAAGTTCAGGTAAGTAGGAGACTACCACTAGTAGCCGTTAGTGTCTCCGTGTCTTCTGACTCCTATCTAGCGTCGCTAGCTGCGCCGGATAATGAAACATGATAAGCCAGCAGGCGGATGCAAAATGCAAGCTGTAGTGCAGCCTAATTATCTTGGTGCACAGCAGGCTGCAGCGTCCGACATAATTTGATCATGTTTCGGGCGAGTAATTACTCATAATAACACGCGGAACGTGCTGAACATGAGGCAGAGTTGTTTTCAGGATGTGACCTGCAGGCAATCTATATTTCATGATCGCTTTAGAAGCTATCTATCGGAAAGTATCTACCGGAAAGCTTTACATTTGATCGGTTTTTGACCAGCCTTTTCTCTCATATAAACGCTACCTACGTTACGAAATAATAACATTCCTACTCCCACTCCTGGAGCCCTTCCTACTCACCTCCCTGTTCGATCTGTAACCTTGTGAACCCACTCTCATTACTCTCCGACAATGCCCGTGGCTTCTCGCAGACCAGAACACTATAATGTGCTTGGTCTCGTCGTTGACGCTACAGACGAAGACATCAGAGCTGCATACAAAAAACTGGTGTGCTTTCACGTTTCATGGCACATAAACAGTACTCATCGTCTTATGGTAGGCCCTTCAGTGGCACCCCGACCGTCATCAGATCGGGAAAGAACACGCAGCGCAGATGTTTGTTGAAGTAAGCGGTGTGGTAATTGCGTGCTCCAGTCTAGCACTCATCATCATTGCCAGGTCAACACTGCTTATCATTCCTTGATGGATGGCACAGAAAGCATGGATCCTTCCTGTGGAGACAGTGTCTCACCATTCTCTACACCCACTGAGAGTGGCATAGCCCGAAGCTCTTCCGCGGAGCCACGACCCCAGGCCAACACGCAGTCATTCCGTCGTACAACGTCGTCAGGCTCACAGAAGAGTGAGCAGACACTCAATCAGTTCTCCTCCACTTCCGTTCCTGGCTCTGATGCCGAGAAACTTTCTCAGCCTCGTTCGTCAGACGACAAAACCACTCATTATGCCTCACACGACCATCACTCCAATCTCAAGCACCACTCCCATAAGCCTTGTAGCACAGGCAGTAATGGCTCTCGTTCTCGCTCCCGAACAAAATCATACGATAACTTACGTGATTTACCACGACCATCTGCACCTGATCAAGCGCCGTCCTCCGCTAGCCGCTCTCACAGTAGTCGCACGAGCAACGTCCCCCACTCGAAATCACATGACAATCTATGTGATCCTTCACTCAACAAGCCGCAATCAGGACAAACGCCTCCTCCAGTCCCACGTGACCCGAAGTCGGAGACTTTGAACCGGTCTAAAAACAACCAGGGAGCTGGACCTACCTCTACGTATTACAAAGGCCGCCCGTGCGACACGAAGCCGATGCGAAGTCAAACAGGAAATTTTTCGCAGCCCGTGATTCCACCGACGTCATCCAAGTTACATAAACTTTCTCGGCGTGGACTGGGAGAGTAAGTGATATATCTTCAACACTATCACAATTAATTTACTGTTCCATAGGGAGCTGCTTCATAAGCTTTCCAAGGGGTCTTCGAAGCTCAAAAAAGAAGAAGGTTCAACATACTCAGACAACGCTCCCACGTATGGCTCCCCATTGCGACCCCTTGGTGCGCCTCGAGGCACATCCAAAGAATGGCTGTTTCCTCTTCCGCTGACACTCGATGAGATGTATTATGGGACCACTTATCAGTTTCTCATCACACGGGAGCTATTATCCCGCAAGACGGAGCAAGTCGAGATCTATATCGATGTACCTCCGGGTATTCGAAGCGGAACTAGGATCGTCTGTCCTCGCACTGGTCATCAGCGCAAGGACGGGACTCTTCAAAACGTAATCTTCTTGGTTGAAGAGGTACCTCATGGTGGTTTCACTAGGGTGAAAGACGACCTGTTCATGGACATTTGCGTGCCATGGGTGGAGACTCTCGCCGAGCAAGGGGCCGATATTTGTATAGACGGCATGGATGGGGAAGAGATTATCTTCGCACTGCCCTATCCAATCTATGACAAGTCAACCGAAGGACAATTACTGGTTAAAGGAGCAGGCATGCCGATTCGGGAAGGTCGAAAGACAGTGGGACGCGGTGATTTAATTGTCAGGTCAGATCGCAGCTACGGATATCGTACCGTTGTGGCTAACAGTTTTTAGATGGCAGGTGGTATTCTCGCACCCTAGCAAATGGGAGAACTTTAAGAAAGCTCTGCGTATGAAGGTGTAATCAATTGGGAAGGACATTATGATTGCGATGAACATCTTATGAGAATATGTATATTATATTGAACACATGATGGCGTTATATGTCGATCGATGGGAGGCAAAGCATCGGAATACCCAACTAACAATATACAGTACAGTATTCACCAAGTATGCCATGGACATTACTATCATTACAGAATAAATCATTGCATCACTTCAGCCCACGCACACTGGTAGGAGGCGCAGTACTACTATCGGTTATCACATTCGGACAACCACTAACGCTCGTGTTAGAGTTTGGCATTCGTCATCGTTCATTGTCTGAATAGTTCCGACTACGCATATACATCCTCTCTTTGTCGTCTCCCGCCATGTCGTAGACACACAATACAGCGTCGTTCTCTAGCTCCAAGAGCTCGGAGGACCCGCATATGCTGTGACAGCGAGAGACTGACAGCTCATACATGGAAGGAAACTCGCAGAAGATAGACCGGAGTCATAACTTACTTCAAGTTGGTCATGTGATCAGATGGTGACACATCAGGAAAATAACAACTTCCTTTTCTGTCCTTTTCGCACTTAATTCAAGGTTTTCTGACTTACGAGCTCATTTCAATTAAGGGCGAGGCATTTTCCCAAGAATAAGGCGGTCGACACAAATTAAGTTGAATTTATGTGGTAAAAGAGAAAAAAGAGGAATACATTACTAGTATATAAGTGGGATTCAGAGTTGGATTTGAAAAATCGCTAAAGATCACTAAACTTGGGAAAAGCTGGGCTGAGCTGCCCACCCAACACATGTAGGCCATGCAGCATGTCTCAGCATGATGTTGGACTCCGAAAAACATGCCTGCCATTTGACCACCATGTCCTCGTCGCTCTGTGCAACTCAAGGCCTTAGAAACTCACTTGTGAAAGGTCCCAACTGCCATGGAAGAGGGAAAAATCAGGCATCTCAAGGTTGTTTGACTGCTAGTACTGGTATTAGCAGCCAAGACCAAACCTGCACTTCCAAATTCACTGTCCAATGGCAAGCTGACCCCAGGTGCACTGAAGAAGTCATGGAACACCTTTGTGCACACCCCACTGACTGTTGTGTGCTATTCTACTCTGATAAAAAATCCTACACTGACAGTAATTGCCCCTTGGCCAAAGGTAAAGGCTCAATCTGCCAAATCATTGCTAAGCATGTCTTTGAGCATGATTGTTAAGACCGTGTTTAAGGAGCAGATCCAAAAGGGCTTGGCTTCAGCTTGTGTGCTGCACCCCTTACCCAAGTACTGCCCTTAACTTCTGAGAAGGAATATCAATGGCCAGTGGAATATAGTTCAGCCAAGGTTAGCAGAACTAATAGGGGTTGGCTGGGATAAAGAGGGAAGACTACCCTAGGCTAAGTCTGGGTAGAAGCTGACAAGGATTAGACTACCCAAAGGTAGAGGTGGAGGGGTTTAGTCTTAGAGATATCATCCCGAGACTCAGAGGTTGGCTGGGAAGTGGAATTCTGGACCAAGGGAAAACACAAGAATGAACTGAGTCTAAGATGATATTTGAACTGAGGAAGTGCTACAGTTTATAAGGGTTTATATATGATATAATATGTGACAGAAACATAGTGAGTGGAGTTCTGAGGCTGTGAGGGGAACATATGGAAAGGCTAAGCTGACAGGCACAAAGGTAATGACACAGGCTGATCATAAGGAATGGAGAGCAAAAGGAAACATGAAGTGGAAATGAGAATGATCATGGAAATGAACTAGCAACAGATGATTGAGAATGGAGCCAGAGATTAACTGTCAGGCGGATCTGGAAGCATAGGGGTAATTCCAAGGGGATATACATATGGGGAATGGAAGCAGGAATGATGGCTAGATTGGATCCGATGATCCAATGGAAGTCTGGTCTGAAAATGAGGGTCTGGAATGCAGGATATGACAATGATCCTGAATATGTGAACTACTATCTCCATGAGCCCAAATTTTTTTGCAACTCCACACACAGCCATATCACTGGGTGAGTCTATTTGTATCTATTCTTGTATGTATGACAATGTATCTTCTTTACAGCACAGCCTCAAGGATGAGTATTGTGATTTCCATGACAAACTACACTCAACAGGTGCTGGAATTATGCCACTCAATGAAATGACTGCCTCAAATTTGCACGGTAAGTATTTGTATTTAAGTTTTATTTTGTTATTTTGACAATCTTTGCAGTGAAAATCTTGGAGGAATTCTCCTGGTATGACAGCCTTGCTGCTATCCTGGGGGGGGAATCCAGTGGTCTCCCTCAAGACAATCTCATCAGTGCCAGGAGCAGACCACACATCAAATTACCTCTCACTCATTAGGCTGGCACAGACTACAAGGGAAACCCAAGGCTGAACCTCTATAGCAGGAGGTGACAGCTCTATCTATTGAGGACCGACTACAACATGCAGTAGTGACTGCCTACAAGCCAGGACTCTAGCCACAGTGCCAGGACCCTGGCACTTTCACAGAGGGCCTGTGCCAGATCTCACTGCTACATTTGCCACCCCAACACATGCAACCATCCACGGTTGCACAGAGAAAGAGCTCTCCAATGGAAAACCTGCACCAGACCTCCCTGATACATCTGCCACCCCAACACATGCAACCGTCTGTGGTTGCCCATTGAAAGGTGGACATGCGGCAATGTAGGAAACATGCATTCTCTAGCCTCACAAAAGGTATAAAAGCATGTATATGGACTCCCATCACCACATATCACCTAGACACCTCACCTGTCAATATCTGTTGCCACCGCAACAGGTGAACACAACCCAGACACGGACCATGTTGTATCCCCCAAAGACCTGGTCCTCCTGCATCCTATCCATGTCCACCCATCCCCATTGGTGCATTATTAGTTCTTAATTGTCATTCTTGATCATCTGCAGCTTGTCTATCTGCACATTCCCATGCATGAGGCTGCATATGTGTTATTACATATAAGTGCACTACAGACTTGCCTATACTTATTGTTACCACTGTGCAAAAGATATCTGGTGAGTCCTTATAGAGAAAGACTACCGATCCGAGTGAGTGCGAGTATAATGGCTTGACCCAAGGGGATTGCTACTGAGAGCAGCTCCTCACAATAATAAGGCAAGGGAGAGCAAGCTGAAGGTCTTAAGATCTAAGCAACCTATGCGCACAGGAGTCTAGTGCGAAGTTGGAATAGACACGGAAAGGGGTGGAATGGGAACGGGAACAATGGAACAGAAAGTCTGAGACGCTGTCATATCCCGCATTCCAGACCCTTATTTCTGGACTGGACTTCCTTCAGATTATCAGATCCAATCCAGTCATCATATTCCGTTCCTGACCCCTATCTTCCGGTTGGACTTCCATACTCTCAGATCCAATCTAACCCTCATCCCCGGACCAGTCTTCCATTGGATCGTCGGATCCAATCTGGCCCTCACTCCTGTTTCCGTTCCCATATGCACATCCTCTTGTAACTACCTCTATCGCTCCCATCTGGACTTCCATACTCTTGGATCTGGTCTAGACTCATTCCCTTCAGTTTTCCCCATTTTGTATGTTCCCTGATCAAACCCCTATCCATCGGATCCACTTGACAGTTCATTTCCATCTCCATTCTCAATTGTTCTGTCATGGGTTCATTTCTGCCATCATTCTTGTTCCCGCTTCATGTTTCCTTTTGCTCTCTGTTTCTTATGATCGGCCTGTGTCAGTTACCTTTGCGCCTGTCAACTTAGCCTTTCCATATGTTTCTCTCACAGCCTCAGAACTCTGCTCACTGCATTCCCATTGCATATCCTATTGTATATAAACCTGTGTAAAATGTAGTACTTCCTCAGTTCAAATATCACATCTAGACTCTGCCCACTCCTTTCTCTTGTCCCCTCAGTGTCTCGGGATTGATTCTCGGTAAAGACAAACACCTCCGACTCTATTCATCCTCAGTAATCCTTTGGCTCAGGATTCCGCTTCCCAGCCGACCCTCTGAGTCTCGGGATCATATCCCTAAGACTAACCCCTCCGCCTCTACCTTCGGGTAGTCCATTCCTTGTTGTTTTCTACCCGGACCTAGTCCAGGGTAGTCTTCCCTTTGTACTCCGGCTGACCCCTATTGGTTCCACCGTCCTCAGCTGAACCATATTCTGACGGCCATTGTTAAGTCTTCCCCTGTTCTGTTTGTACCTGGACTGTATCTGGGGAACTTGTACCTCTGACTTCTGGACAACCTGTTAAAACCATGCTCGAAGGGTGGATCCAAAGGGCTAGGCTTCAGCTCGTGCGCTGCGCCCCTTACCCGAGTACATGCCCTTAATTTCCAGAGGAGAATAATGACGACCAGCCGGAGATAATAGGGGTTGTCCAGAATAGGGAGAGAAGACTATCCTGCACTAAGTCCGGAAGTCAGAGGTACAAGTTTCCTGAACGCAGTCCAGGTACAAACAGAACAGGGGAAGACTTAACAATGACCAAGGAATATAGTTCAGCCGAGGATGGTGGAACTGATAGGGGTCGGATGGAGTACAAAGGGAAGACTACCCTGGAATATGTCCGAGTAGAAACTAACAAGGAGTGGACTACCCGAAGGTAGAGGCGGAGGGTTTAGTCTTAGCAATACAATCCTGAAGACTCAGAGGGTCGGCCAGGAAGCAGAATCCCGAGCCAAAGGATTAATGATGGACAGAGTCGGAGGTGTTGTCTTTACCAGGAATCAATCCTGAGACACAGAGGGGACAAGAGAAAGGAGTGGGCAAAGTCTAGATGCGATATTCGAACTCAGGAACTACTACATTTTACAAGGGTTTATATACAATGAGATATGCGACAGGAACGCAGTGAGTGGAGTTCCGAGGCTGTGAGAGGAACATATGGAAAGGCTAAGCTGACAGGCCGATCATGAGGAATGGAGTGGAAAAGAAAACATGAAATGGAACTGAGAATGATGACAGAAATGATCTGTCAATGGACAATCGAGAATGGAGATGGAAATGAACTGTCAAGCAGATTGAGACTGGAGCGGAAATGAACTGTCAAGTGGATCCGATGGATAGGGGTAATTACAAGGGATCGGAAACAGGAGTAAGGGCCAGGTCAGATCCGATGATCCAATAGGATTGGTTCAGGATGAGGGTTTGATTGGATCCGACGATCTGAGAAGAGATGGGGAAAGCCGAGGGGAATGAAGTCCTACATCGGATCTGAGGATATGGAAGTCTGACTGGAAGATAGGGGTCAGGAGCAGAATAAGATAACTGGATCGGATCCGATGATCTGAAGGAAAATACGGTCCAGAAATGAGGTCTAGAATACGGGATATGACACAACCCCTATTAGTTCCGGCCGCTTCGGCCGAGCTATACCCGGCCAGTTGTCATTATTCTCCTCTGGAAATTAAGGGCATGTACTCGGGTAAGGGGTGCAGTGCACGAGCTGAAGCCTAGCCCTTGGATCCACCCTTTGAGCACAGTCTTAACAGATGCGGTGTCTTCCTACTTGAGGGTCTTATATGAAAAGCATGTAAAATCCAGTGACAACACAACTACACTTTGATAAGACAAATAGTTGCCAGCTCCTCAAGTTCATGGTCAACAGATTTTCTACTTCTCAGTTGATAATGTGGTGTTCGTGGGTGGTCAAAGAGTAAATAAATTACCTTCTGTTGAAAAGAAAATTATCCTCCTGAATGTGTCTGTGTTTCTTTTGTATAAGAAATATCTGTTAGGTATGTTACACCCTAGTAGGTTGTGTCTCAACCTATGAAAGTCTGTTTCAACTTTGTTATTACTTGAGTCTCTCTTCCTGTAAAAGAGAGAGAGTTCTTGTACATGTAAAGCTTAGCTCAGATAGCAGTAAAGAAGTGTTATATAAGCAACCCCTGTAAGGTAGTATATAACTTATTGATCAATGTGTCTTAGTCTTACTTCAAGGCAACTCATTGGCCTGCACTTATCTATGTCTTGCCTGATCTCACTCTCAAATA
>QFEN01000563.1:2985-14004 GCA_003316125.1 Auricularia polytricha
TCTGGCCTACCAGCAATACATAGCTCAATAATTGCAACAGGTTCGGCTTCTTCCTTTGATGTGATCTGCATAGGAGAGACATGAGTAGACTATCCTTTCCGTGATGGGGACTTCCCCTGGTGTATTTCAACGGAGCCCTGGAACGTTTTCAGTGTTCTACCTCCGGAGGGGGTGGATTTGGTTATTTGGCCTGCCTGCAGTCAACTCTGTTGAGTGGAGACCCTACCTTTCCGTTTCACGTTGCATTGTCATTTGGGTGTTACTTACTATAGGGTGTCAGGCTTTGGTATCGAAGGACCACCTTAATATTAACGAACGACAGTGTTTCTTCGATTGGTTTTGGCTAGGGGATACCAAGGAATTCTGGGGTCACCAGCCTCGAAAATAGTCTCGTTGTCACAAAGGCGTTACAATAATAATGAATATGGGGCCCTGAGTCCTCCTCTCGGAAGAGGTTGTGTCAGTCAAATTTCATTGGTCACTAGTTGACGAGCTGGCGAACTTTGCCTCCAGGAGATTCATTTGAGATGAAACACAGGATCAACTGGTGTTTCATTGTACAACAAAGAGGCGGAAGTTTTACGAGCCCTTTGACCTCCCGTCACTCGGTTGTTGAAATTCCACCTGTATCTTCACTGCATGCTCCGACTAAGTCTAGGTCTCGCGTCATCACATCCCCCTCCTGTTGACATCCATCCCTCAAACACAGTAGACTCGTAGGTCCTGGTCAATACCCCATCCAGAGTGCCTGAGACAGGGCCTGTGCCTTGTAACCCAGCAGTGTAGGCGCGACCTACTAAAGGGGGCTTGACCTTACACATCACTAAGCCGTTGCACTGATACGCATTGATCGGCAGTGTGCGATAGACGGTCTTGTTTCTCGCTCGTTCCGAACTGGTGCAATCAAGTACTGACAACAAATACTTTATATGGACAGCAAGAACTTCGGTTGACAGCTTGTCTGCTGCTTACTATGTCCCTCACAGAACAGGAGAAGCCATGGACCTTCTATGCTGGACTCTATACGAGGTCTTGTACAAATTTTTTCATAGTTTCCGCCACCTGACCACGGTCTTACGGGCCTCTGCATGGGTCAGAGTTCTTGCACGACGTGGTTTCTGAATTGCTTGATGGGTAAGTAAAGGCAAACGCATCTCATGTGAATGACTCGTCTGACATCGTAAAGCTCAATTGAATATTGCACGGGTGTATTCTTCACATGCACTATCCCTCAGCTCGTTCTGGTATCGTCTTATGTTTCCCGAGGTACTACTTTTTTACAGACTTACTTACTATCCCGCAGTACTGATGATTAGATTTTAGATTTTACTCTCCGCTTCTAGCGGCGAGTATTGATAAATTAGATCCAAACGTTTCTAAAGCACGTTCATGGTCGAATGAACCCGTTTGCACTCTTGAAGATGCAAAGGAATGGGCGGAAGCAAGCCTCACGGTGTACATGACAACAATGTCCGATGACGATTTTGTCCTTTCGATGAACCAGACCTAGTTGCGCTACACAAATTGCAGTGAGCTCATCGACAGGCTGCCACCTTGTTCTACGTGCCAGTGGGGTGCACTCGATCTTGTTCCACACGGCTCGTTGTCTTGCGGACAGCTCCGCCACATTCAATACTCTTTGGCATTTTTAACTTCATTTCTGACGATGCTCATCCATCTCTTGACACCCTTGATTGGGGGCAAGAGTGGAGAAACCTTCCGGTCGGTCCTTGATCAGGCTGTCACTGCCACCGGAGGGGAAAAGGACGGCTTCGACAGTGGAGTAGAGGCCTTTCCGCATCCGCCGAGTACTAGATTCGAAAACATTCAAGGAAATCCTCGATGCCCTTGCGTTGACAGACTTCACTATCACCCACCTTTTTGAAGAAGCACAAGTACTTACTGTTATGAAGGCCCATCAATTAGGACGAAGAAAAGGCAAACGTTATCTTAGACTTCACAATGTAAGCAGTTTGGAACTGACGCTGATCATGCGAAATTGATGAAAGGTCATCAGTACATACCAACGATTTCTGGTTCCGCCTTACAACGACCGTTCACATCAAGTCTCATTGATGTGCACGGTCTCCTTGGGCGTCTGTGCGAGCGATGTGCCTTGGGACGAGAGTCCAAAAGTACAAGGGGTGGCAGTCACGGCGAAGCTGAAGGAGCAATACTCGATTCGGTTGTCCAACAAGCATCTTCCTCATAGATACTCTGCCCCTCAATTAGCCCCTAGGTTCTCATAACCCGTCAGTGCAAATTTCGGACATGAGGGTTGGGCTCAGACTGTCAGATTGTTATCGTCCGTGCGTCGGCCCATTTTTAAAACAAGCGAACTTTCTTTAATCATCCCCTGTAGAATGACTCACATCTGGTCCATACGGTCTGAATTACACATTCATCTGGCCGTGAGTTAATTTGTGGGATTGACGATGCCATTGACCAGAAACTTCCCAGGCCTGCGACGTATACGATCGTACACGGACAGTTTCATAGATGACACGATCACTATTGCGCTCTCGATCATCGACCTAGACACATCGGCTCGATTATCAGTCGAGTCCGGTGTCGATTCGTTTCCATAACCAACCGAAGCATGGAATTTACGAATTTGTGGATGCAGATATGTTGACTGGGATCATCGAGCGTGTTTAAGCAGCGCACAACTGATCCTCAAATTCCGGTTTGTACATCGCGTTATGTGTACGTTGCAGGAAGGCCGGTTGACAATATAGGTGCCGTCTAGGTCACAGGTGGCATTTGCAGAACATTAGCCCGGGGTCCTGAGGCACAATAATAATGAATATGGGGTAGAACATATGAGCGGCCGGGGAAAACCCCCGTTGTCCGAAACGTTCATTGCCCTCAGACCTCCTTTGGGGAGACCAGTAGGTTGTGCAGGTCAAATTTCAGGGGTCGCCAGTTGATAAAGGTTGACAAGCTTGTGAACCTTGCGCTACGTACTTTGCGTCAAAAATATTGTTGAGCGCTACATGTGCTTACATACAACCACCCCAAGCAAGCCATCAACCCAAATCGGCCGAGGGAAAGTGATGATGTAGAAAATGTGGGGATCACCCGATCATCCCAGAACAAACCCCAGAGCGGGCTAGAGCAGGTCACTCAGTATCGACATCCACAGTGCATGATGTTGCAAAAAGCACGCACGAGCACTGTGATGGTGTCCAGGCTCAAAGCCGATGACATACTGTAAACCTTTTCCACAACAAGGAGACGCGATCAAGTTTGGAACAGTGGGTCATGAAAGGCCCGCCATCTACGACGGGCCAGTTATAAATGATGGAATTAGTAATCTGAGACAGCAAGGGGTCGGCGCTACACCGCGACGTCAACTTTGAGTCACGGTCACAGTGGAGACAAATGACAGTACATACTGTAAGATAAGCACGACCAATAGAGATCGAACGTGTGGTATATCAGGGTATATCACCACTGATCGTGAGGGTGCCATTTGTGGCAGATAAAGTCCGAAAATGTCCGGTGCGAAGCCTTTCAGAGATTCCTCGGGTCCTTGTGTAATAGATCCGTGCTCATGACAGTACTTGCGTTTGATGAACGTCGGCCTGAACATTTGTGCCATGGTGGGATGATACCTGAAATTGGACCGGTGACGACTTTCTGGGGCATGTTTATGTTCAAATGCCAAGCGTTCATTGTTCGCATGCAGCACCATCGGGTCGCGTAAAATTAGGCTGATCGTATAATTCTTGAATTGTCGAGACTCGAAATCCTTCGCTCGTGCGTCGCAACTAGCAGTAGTATTAGTAGAGGACTACCAGAGCATGGCCAACGGCCTTCCGCGACGTGCCGAGCCGCAGCAGAAACAACGCTGCATATTCTGCTCAGTGCCAGCGAGCTTCTGTGTAATTTCACATATGGCGACATGGTTAAGCCTGGTTAAGCCTTCATTCCATGAAATTATACCTTCTTCCTGCGGACGCAGTGCGGAGGAGTTAAAACGGGGTCATGAGAATGATGGACTCCAGTCATAACAGGGAGAAAGGACGGAGGAGAGACTCGAAGGGGTATTGTTTTCGATTGATGACTTTTCAAGTCGTAAAGCCCTTGACCTCTGCTTGATCTTGGCAGATAGTCACTGGCCTGATTTTGACTAGCATTACTTTTAGCATCCGAAAGTAGATTGTGGCTGTGCAAGAACCGAAATAAAGATTTGTGGGGTTGTCGGATGTCCGCCTGTTATAAGCAAGGGGCGTGAACTCTTTTTGATCTATCTACCGCCATCACTCCCCGCTCATCATCATGTCTGCAGAACCTGTTCCAATCCATCCCGTCGCTCCCCGCCTTCAGTCTGGCACCAAAGTTCCTCACATTGGTCCCGATCATGCAGCATACAAGTCTGCACATGCGGAAACTCTAGGCCATGAGTCTGACGCTTGGTGGAGAAAGGTTAGCTCGCGTAATCACTTCTTTTTATGTCGCAGTTATTGATGGACTCATTAGATGGCCCGTGATACGTTGCACTGGGATCGTCCATTCACGACCGTGCGTGCAGGTGGTTTTGAAACCGGTGATATCGTCTGGTTCCCAGAGGGCGGTCTCAATGCATCTTACAATTGTGTCGATCGCTGGGCTTTTAAACACCCAAACAAAGTAAATACCGACCGTCCATTTTATCGTACATTTCGGTTGACTTTCCGCGATCTATCAGACCGCCATTATCTACGAGGCAGACGAGCCCGAAGATGGCCGCCTCGTCACATATGCAGAGCTACTCCGTGAGGTCTGCTCTATCGCAAACGTCCTGACGGTCCTTGGTGTTAAGAAGGGCGATACCGTTTCTGTATACCTGCCAATGACCTGGCAATCTGTCGCTGCTTTCCTCGCCTGTGCGCGGATCGGCGCAGTTCACTCTGTAGTCTTCGCTGGCTTCAGCGCAGAGTCTCTTCGTGATCGTGTTCAAGATTGCAAGTCGCGCGTTGTCCTTACCAGTGACGAGGGCAGGCGTGGTGGCAAGTCAATTGCAACCAAAGCAATTGTCGACGCTGCTCTCAAAGAGTGCCCTCTCGTTGAGCACGTACTTGTTCTCAGGCGCACCGGTGGTCAGGTGCCATGGGTCGATGGGAGGGACAAGTGGTGGCACGAGGAGACTGCCAAAGTCCCCAATTACTGCCCGCCCGAGATCATGTCCTCAGAAGACCCGCTCTTCATTCTCTACGTCAGTGGCTTCTTTTCATATATTTTTGCCTAGTCCTGATTTTTATCCTATATTTAGACTTCCGGATCTACAGGAAAACCTAAGGGTGTCGTTCATACCACTGGTGGATACCTCCTTTGCGCCGCCCTTACCGTAAAATACGTTTTCGATGTCCACCCAGACGACAAGTTCGCCTGCATGGCTGATATTGGTTGGATCACTGGCCATACCTACATTGTTTATGGACCCCTCGCAAATGGAGTCAGCACTACCGTCTTTGAATCGACTCCAGTTTATCCCACACCATCCCGCTACTGGCAGACCGTCCAGAAGCACCAGCTTACGCAGTTCTATTCTGCCCCTACTGCCATTCGTCTCCTTCGCAGACTCGGCGCTCAGCACGTGGAAAACCATGATCTCAGCAGTTTGCGTGTCCTCGGCTCTGTCGGTGAGCCTATTAACCCCGAAGCCTGGAACTGGTACAACGAACATGTTGGTAAGAAGCAGTGCGCTATCGTTGATACGTTCTGGTAAGTGAATTCCCGAAGTGTTCGAGAGCTGTGCTTAGTATCTTCTTCCAGGCAAACTGAGACCGGATCTATCGTCGTTACCCCATTCCCTGGTGCGATTGAGACCAAGCCTGGTTCTGCAACTGTTCCCTTCTTCGGTATTGAGCCTGCTATCCTGGACCCTGTTAGCGGAAAGGTACTTGAATTAACACATTTTGTTTACCTATCATACTAAGAAAGTTTAATAGGAATTGGAAGGAAACAATGTTGAGGGTGTTCTCGTCATCAAGCAACCTTGGCCTTCAATTGCTCGCTCTGTATACAACGACCATAACCGTTACCTGGAGACGTACATGAAGCCATACGGTGGAGTCTTCTACACGGGAGACGGCGCCGCACGCGATGAACATGGTTACATTTGGATCAAGGGTCGTATCGATGGTGAGGACGTTCCGTGGAAGAAGTGCCGCCTGTAATAACCATTCTGTAGATGTTATCAATGTTTCTGGACATCGTCTGTCAACTGCTGAGATCGAGTCTGCCTTGATCATGCACAGAGGTGTTGCTGAGACTGCAGTCATCGGTACTGCTGACGAGTTGACGGGACAGGCCGTCTTCGCCTTCGTCACACTTAAACCGTCAGTTTTTTGTCCTTTTGTTGAAAGGTGATTGACTGGTTACATCAGGGAATTCACATACGACCACAATGACGAGGCTTCCCTGGCTAAGGAGCTCGTACTCCAGGTTAGGAAGGTGATTGGCCCCTTCGCGGCACCCAAAAAGATCTTCATCGTCAGTGATCTGCCCAAGACTCGTTCCGGAAAGGCAAGCCCATGCATGTTTCTTTCTCAGTGATCATTTAATGACTCGTGTTAATGCAGATCATGCGTCGCATCATGCGCAAGATCGTCGCTGGCGAGGGCGATCAACTCGGTGATCTCAGCACTGTTGCTGAGCCTGGTGTTGTCGATGTTATCAAGAAGAAAGTTGCGGAGAGTGCGTAAGTAAGCTCGATAACGAGAAGCACAGAGAAGTGTTCAGAAACCGTAATTGTAATTTGTTGTACTGATCGATGTACTTTTTCGCTTTTATGGCCCTCATACCCATACGTGGTTGACAATTTGTACAGATAGACAGGTAGATGTTGCAACAGAGGAATAATTTTCGCAGTTTACCACTACTGGCGAATGAGACCGTTCAAATCAATCAAATTCACGACCAGGATGCGTCGGGCGCTCCTTCTGAGGTACTCATTCCTCTAGATGAGCCCTTTCTGGACTGCGCGGCGTGGATCAAGATTAGACGTTTTCTCTAAGAAATGTGCGGGGACGGGCTTGCTACATTCGGCTAAAGCGTAAGGTCTGAATGATGTACATAAGAGTTCGGAACGGAGCGCCTAACATGTTCATCAGAAACTATGCTCAATTCAGATTGCCATCAAGAAGTTGCCGATGGCCTTGAAATAATACTCCCTATCTTCGTAGAACGGAATGTGGCTTTTCTGAAACTTGACCCACTTGACCTTCGGTATCTTCTCAATGAAAGGCTCGACCACAAAATCCTGTGCCCCCTCCTCATGACCGTTGCATACGAGCGTCGGGCAAGAAATTCTGTCAAGGCGATCGGTAACATCCCAGGTGATCAACGACCCCGTGAGGTTGAACTCTGAAGTTCCGAACCTAATCGTGATGAGAATGAGCACACACCGATAAGGCATTAGCTGCGCGTTGACGCACATCGTGGTATACACAGTGGGATTTTCATCCATATCCGCGAAAGATTGATCAAGCTCCGCAGGCCAAGGGATCACTTGGCAAGTGTACCTGTTATAGAACTCCTTCATTCCTCGTTGATACTCTTCTGATGAGGTCGTCCCGTCCCTCTCGTGCTTTCTCAACATCTCTCTGAATTCCTCCGGAAATTTGTTCAACCAATGGTGCATGCTCTGTTCCCAGAGCTTCAGTGATGGGGCAGCATTAGCGATGATGAGGCGGTGAAGACCAGGGTGCTGCTGCGCCGATGCGTAGTCGGCTGCCAACATGCCTCCCCAAGAATGGCCCAAAAGGTCGAAATCGTCTTTGATTTCGAGGTATGCGAGGAGGTTGTCGAGCTCATTTATGAACAGCTCTGGCGTCCAGAAGTCGGCGCCCTTATCGGTGATGTGCGTAGACCTCCCAGTGCCTAACTGGTCGTAGAAAACCACAGGAATATTATATGTCGTGAAGATCTCTGCGTGCGACTGCATGTACACGTGCGACATGCCTGGGCCGCCGTGAAGAGTGACAAGAGGTCGAATGCCAGATGCTAGGTCTCCGATGACCTTGTACCAGGTCTGGTAAGTCTCTTTTCCGATTTGGAAATCGAGAGTCCCTGTGAATTCGGTCATGACATGCGTATGAAGGTGGACAAGGAGGTCAGTCAAGTGAATGTTGGTTTATGGGCAGATAAAAGTCACCCATATCTCTGGCATGGGAACTTATCGAGGGCATGAAGCACATGTCCCAGTTCAATCTGGTGAACCAACTTGAGATTATTCCCATGTGACTGTTATCGAGACAAGCAGCATAAAGCTCCATCGAAACCAAGACCAGAACCCATAAAAACGAACGCCATCAGTCTACCCTCAAAAAATCGCCGATGGCCTTGAAATAATATTCCCTATCATCGAAGAACGAAATATGACTCCCCGCAAACCTAACCCACTTAACGTTGGGTATTTTCTCGATGAAAGGAGCGACCACAGAGTCCCGAGCACCTTCTTCGAGCCCATTTGTGATGAGTGTAGGGCATGAAATACGATGGATACGGTCAATCACAGACCAAGTTTTCAATGAACCCGTCGTGAGGAAGCGTTCGGGTCCCAACCTGAATGTCAGAATTCAGTTCAGTGTCCTTCGGAAGACGTCGGACGACTTACATGGCATTCGAAACAGTAGGATCTTCTGTGACGGAAGCGAACGTAGCAATTAGCTCTTCGGGCCAGGGTATTGTCTGGCACATATGCTTGTGCATAAAAACTTGGATGGCTGCTTGGTATTCCGGTGATGATAATGTGCCTTCTCTCTCATGTTTCAACACCATTTCCTTGAACTCCGCCGGGAAAGCTTCTAGATGTCTCAGCATACTCTCCTCCCATAATTTCCATGAGGGTGGAGAGCTCGATATGACGAGACGATGAAGTCCGGGAGGTTGACGCTGGGTGACATAGTCAGCAGCCAGCATCCCTCCCCATGAGTGCCCTAGAAGGTCAAAGTCGCTTTCGATACCGAGCTGCACGAGAAGGTTGTCGAGTTGATCCATGAATAATTCTGGAGTCCAGAATTCAGGTGGTTTGTCACGAAGATGAGTAGATTTTCCGGTGCCGAGCTGGTCATAGAAGATGACTGGGATGCCATAGAGAGAATAAATCTCGGTGTGCGATATCATGTTTTTTTTTGGGGCATCCCGGGACCTCCATGAAGCGTAACGAGTGGTCGTTTTCCCGACTTGAGGTCACCAACAATGTTGTACCAGGTTTGGTACGTCTCGTCACCGACTTTGAAGTCGACAGTGCCCGTGCTGCTATTCATCAGTGGGGTATGTGGTGGTATCTGCAATTAACAGTAGATGAGATCTTGTAAGTAGTTAAGACTGTCGTCCTTTAACCGTTACGTTAAAAGGCAGTGATAATGAAAGCTCACGCTTCATTATCGCAGAGTCCAGACACAACGGGCTTACAGATCCGGGCAGCATTTTCATGCTGCGCCACTGCTGTGGCAACTGCTGCGATCACTGCTGCGGTGCTCACAGACATTGCATACGTATTCACTACGCCTGCTGCTAGCTACTCCAGTTGGACCTCTCAGTGTCCTCCAAACCATTCATTACAGCCCTGTGTGAGTGTGACGTGGAACCCTTGAACATGCGGAAGCGAAGAACCATCTATGGGAGAAGGTCAGAGGCCTAGATCAGGCCTGCTGGTTGTGGATAATCGATAAGGTCTCCCTTCCAGTAACACTGTGGATCCACTGATCAACTCGCCACCAAAATCATCTCATACTGTCGCCTTTGCTAGAACATGAGTACTGACGGGAACAACGCCTCTGCGGCTCAGGAGCTGGTCATGATACATTCGTACGATTCAGAGCGCGACGCTACTTTTCAAGCACTGGCATCTGCTAGTGCATCCCGCAAAGGGGATCAGAAAAAAACTCTCCTAAAATGTTCGCAGTGCCAAACATCAATGGAGAAAACTCGACACTGCGCAAAGGTAAGCAGTAGTCAAATAGCACCCGAATACCAATGCGGGCATTCATGGAGTGTCGCAAATCGCTTTTAGTGTAAGAGCGTGTTGTATTGCTCAAAAGAGGTAGGCTTTGCAACTGGGATGATCCTGCAAGTCTGACGGGCTGACGGCGTGTGTAGTGCCAAAAGCAACACTGGTGAGAGTACTGCCTACGATCGACACAGATCAAGTGTCTTACTTCAGATCGTGCACACCATGATAGGCCCATCCACAAACTGGGATGCAACGACGTCGAACACTCCTCCTCGAGGGCGGCACTCTTCAAAATCATCCGCACGCTCGGTGTGAATCCACTGATCATGTTGTACCTCAAAGTTGCCATCGTTATCGAATGTGGCCTACTCCGCAATCCCCGGATTGGATTTGAGGAGCCTTTCTTGGCACATGTTGATATTGGCCTTGAGCCGAGTGACATTTTTGACTTCATGGGATTGTACTATGATGAAAATTGGGCTGCTGGAGAGAAACTTCAAGGAATGGCGCAAGTCAACGCCATAACTTCGCGGTATCCGAGTATGGGCGCGGAGCGGCTCACACCGCAGCGACAACTTCAATGGCATGGGGCTCGGACAACGCATAATACAGGGCAGTTCAAGAAAGATCCCGTCGGGCTCGTAGATTTCACCTGCGTGGGACTCTCGAGCACCGCAGTAAGCTTTGATTGTCCCATCGACTCTATTGTCCTTGATATAGCGAGGGCACGTGAGCCCTTCGAACGTACCTGCCCGGTCGGGGGCACTCGGTTCCAACAAGCCTTTAGCGCTATGAGATGTCTAGAGTAGGTTCATATTGAATGTGTTTGAGAGAGGCCCTTTTGATCACGTTGCACAGGTTTATAAACATGCATATTCGGGCGGATACACAGAACCAGTTGCGTTTGCGGACAGAGATGACAGAGCAGGACAAGGAAGTGATTCGTGCCGCAGGTCGCAACGAGGACAGACATCCTGCGCGTACTATCAGACAGAAGATGGAAAGAGAACTCATGTATTCTAGTGCGTCTCTACACACCCCAACAGCTCGCGGCTCAGAGATGCAGCAAACAA